>NC_069470.1:29429531-29519359 GCF_026875155.1 Cherax quadricarinatus
AATTTAAAACTTCTACTAAAAGACAAAGAGAATTAGTCAAACAATTTACTTCCACTAATCCATCTTCACCTTACATGTATGGACTAATAAAAACACACAAACCAGGGAATCCAGTCAGACCAATTATTAGCTCCATAGGATCAGTTTCATATAAATTATCCAAATGGCTTGTTGATGTTTTGAGCCCTATTGTTGGCAAAATTTCTTACTTTAATGTTAAAAACAACTTAGATTTAGTTGATAAATTAAGCTCCTTGACTGACTTAAATGATTTAACATTGTTAGTTTTGGTGTTACTTCCTTGTTTACGAAAGTTCCTGTTGAAGATTTATTAAGTTTCTTATCTGAAGAACTCGTTAATTATGATTTACCATTGCCAGTTCCTACTATCATTAAACTTATTAAACTTTGCATTGTTGATGCAAAATTTGTATTTAATGATAAGTTTTACACTCAGAAGTTTGGTATGGCAATCTGAAATCCTCTTTCACCTGTTCTTAGTAACCTATACATGGAGTTTTTTGAAACAAGGCTGCTTAACACAATCCTCCCTAATAGAGCTAAATGGTTCAGATATGTTGATGATATTTTGTGTCTTATGCCCAAAAAGGTAGATATACACCATTTCCTTGGCAAATTAAATAGCTTAGCCCATTCTATAAATTTTACTGTTGAATTTGAAGAAAATAACTCATTGCCTTTTCTAGATGTTTTAATTATTAAGGGTAATAATGAATTCAAATTAAAATTTACAGAGAACCTACAAATAACTGTTCCTATATCCACTATTATTCTTCCCATCAAGACAGAGTTAAACTGTCTATTTTCTCATCAATGTTTTTGAGAGCTTTACGAATTTGTAGTCCAGAGTTCATAGATGAGGAAATATCCAAAATTTATGAAATAGGTAATGATTTAAAATACCCAAGAAATGTAATTGATAAATCTTTTAAAGTTGCTAGAAATACTTTTATAATCCAAAAAGGGACAACCAGCCTGATATATTATATATATATTATATATATATATTATATATATATATATATATATATATATATATATATAATATATATATATATATATGCAAGGAATTCGCGAGTGCATGCGAAATATACACAAACACTGATCTCTGGCTGAAGGAGACTCGAACCTACGAACCTTAGGACAAGGTACGCAGTGCTTTACCAATCTACCCACACTGGACAATACCTTGGCGTGTAGCATGCGCTACACGTTTGATCCAAGGCAGCCAGCTTTCAGGGAGAAGGCTTCCAGCTTTTCATCTCATCCCCTGCATGCATCAGCCTTACTAGAGATTTGAACAAATCTCTAGTAAGATCCAAGAGATACACTATTGATATAAAGGTGGCACATACGGTACATGTTGTTACGTGTGTATCACCGATTATAAGGCGAAAATCTCATCCAGCTCCTCAGAGCTGGGGCGTGTGCCCAAAATACAGCAGGCATTACCCCTTTGAACAGCCGCACTGAGCCGCTGGAACAGAAAACTAGCTGCCCTGGGATCCCTAGTTACCCTGATGAGTCTTTTTCCCAGCTCCTTAAGGAATTTAGATGCACTCTTTCCCCATGAGCCAAGGGTCTCTGAGCCTATGGGAACAAACATATAATGATGGGCAAGTTCTCCATATTTTCTAGACTTTTGGGACTCCCTGAAGCTGGCAGCTACCCCTCCTTCCTCCCTGGTGTACTGGAGATAGGTATCAGCCAAGGTAGATGCACATGTATAGTCCCACACCACCTGCTTCCCATCTGTCCAGGCTTGAAGGGTGATACCATCTGGACGCTTCTGGTTGCCATCAGATCTGCATAGTTGGGGTGGCTCCCCTACTGCTGGGCATCCAGCTGTTGTGAGGCTCCTCTTGATAATGTTATTAACCTCCTCATGTCTTGTAATCTTTCCCTCGGATTTACGGCACACAAGACCATGGTACCCGAATCGGTCTGCTGCTTCACTGCCACAAATACACCTGTGTTCGGCGAGAATAGGGGCGGCAAGTCGAAGGGCAACACCGATGCGGATGGTCTGTGGGTCGAGACGTGTGCCAAGGCTGGAGTTGGGAACAGCCAACAGAAAGTCCCCAGCATGAAGGGCTCTAACTGCCAGGAGGCGGGCTCTATCCTTCCCTGACACTCTGAAGCATTGTTGAGGCAATATTTTCCACTATTGGACCATCCCAGTGCGATTGTTTGTAGTTGTTGGGGGGAGCAGGTCTGGCTCCAGAGCCCGTTAGATTATCCCAGATCATTGCTCCGTCAATGAATTTTTGGTCCTGGATTCCTATCTTGTCCCTAAGATGTTCAGGGAGAATCGCTGCTACAAGCTCTCTGGATGCAATACACGAGGACAGAAAAGCAGGTAACGCAATCTGTGGTGACTTGCGGACACCAATGCCTCCTAGTCTGACTGGAAGTGTAGCTTGGTTCCACTGCCCGTCTTCTAGAGTAAGGTTAAGTACTTTCGTAAAAATCTGCCTCAGAATACTGTGTGTGTGTGTGTGTGTGTGTGTGTGTGTCGTGCCGAATATGTAAAACTGGTCAATTAGCAAGAACTCATTTAAAATTAAGTCCTTTCTAAAATTTTCTCTTATACGTTTAAAGATATATTTTTTTTATTAATGTTAATGTAAAAATTTATAATTTTGCACCAAAAGTTTTCTTAAAAACTTACATAACCTTTTTTAATAAAAAGGGAAAAATTTTTTTTTAGCCAAAACCAACTAAATATTTTTTGGGATTTGTTACAAAATTTAATACAAAAAACACAGTGAAATTTTTTTTTTTCTTTAGGTTCAAAATTGATTTTGCGAAATTTTTGCTTTACAAAATTTTTCCCATTTTGTCCTTTATGGCGATGAACGTTCCCTTTTTAAAGAAAAGTTCGCAAGTTTCCCTATTCGGAAAACGACACATATATATATATATTTATATATTTAATATATTTATTATTTTTTATATATATTTTTTATATATATAAATTATATAAGGGGAAACCCTTCAAATATCAAACTTAAAAATTTTCCCGGAGTTAGTTCTAAATTTAAAAAGTCTGAAAAAGCGAAGAAATTTTATTTCCCATAAGAAATAAGGGATAAAAACAATTAATCCGTTAAAAAAAACCCCAAAAAATTATTCAAAAAAAAAAACCCATTTTTTTAGAGTTAATTATGGTTTTAAAATACACACAAAAAATTATAGTGTTCAATTATGTTTAATTTTTTTAAAAATTAAAACTTTAAAATAACATTTTACTTCCCTTTAGGGGAAGATTGGTGATTGTTTTGGGAAAACATGGGAAGGAGGAGGGGGGAGCCGGGGGTTTTAGTTTTTGGAAGGAGAATCCCCCCAGGAAGGACTTCAGGTATCAAAGCCCTTCTTTGGGGTTACTTCCCTTTGTTTTTTAAAATGCAATTTGGGGACCAGCTTGAATCACGGGGCCCCCTTTGGCTCCCCAAAAATAATGTCCACAGTCCTCTGTTTCTGGTGCCTTTTTAAAGTTTTTCCCAAAAATGGGACATGGTTCTGTCAGGGAATTTTGGGTTGAAAAGGGATGGCTTGTTTCAGTCTTCCCTCGGGTGGTACTTTCCAAAACTTTTTGGAAACCCATTCCTTGGACCCCTTTCCATTAGTTTTATTTCTTTTCTTTCAGTCTTTGGTGTTTCTCTCTTTTTTTTAAAAAGGGGGGTACCATTTAGCAAGTTTTTTTTGGGCCCATTGTAGCTTATTTCACAGTCCCCCCAAGCCAAAAAAATAATAATTTAATCGTAAAATGTTTGAATGCGAGCGCAAGTTAGTGTTCCTAAAGGCAAACAAAACCAAAATGGCTCACGGCGTCTGTGTGGGGATGCGGAAAAGGAGGTTGCGGGAAAGGCCCAGTACCCGGCGGTTCGAAAATAGGGGAAAATTTTGTAATGGGGACAAAGTTGGTTGGGAAAAAAGGGGTTTTCTATATTCGAAGGTTCAAATAAGCGTTATTTTAAAAAATTTGGTTTCCCATTTTAATATAATATTTATTTTTCACTTCGTTTGTTTTTTTTATTAAATTCCCTGAAAATTTAATAAAAAATTTTACTTAGTTGCATTAGAAAAAATTTAAAGGGTTCTCTTGTTATGATAATATTAGGTAAGTTTTTTTATGTTTTTTTTGGTTTCCCCAAATTTTTTAATTTTTGAAATTCCAAACAAGAAAACAAATTTTTTAAAAGCATAAGAAAAAATTTTTAAAAAGGGTTTTTTCTTGCAAATGAGTTGAAATATTTTAAAAAAATGCAGTTTTGGTTTGGGGGGGAAAATTTTTTAGTTATAGGGGGGGGGTGCAAGGGGGAAAGAGGAGGGTTTGGGTGGAATGAGAAGTAAAGGGTTTGATAAAAAAAAAAAAAATGTAGCTTATGAGAGGAAATTTACAAAGCAGAAGTTTTTTAAAAAGAGTAGAGTATATGGAGATTAAAAAAAAGGTAAAGAGAGTGGTGAGAGAGTGCAAAAGGAGAGGGGATGAGGGAAAGTGGGCGGGGAAATTGTAAAGGGAATTTTTAAATAAAAATTTAAGAAAAAAATTTTGGAGTGGGGCTAAAAAAATTTTTAAAAAAAGGGTCTGGGAACGAATGGATTTGTCAGTTAAAAAAAGAGTAGGGGGAGATGGAGGTTTTGGGTAGAGGGCCCGAAAATTTTTTGGGAACTTTTAAATGTAAAAAGGAAAAAAAGGGAAACCCGGTAATTTCTTTCCCGGGGGCCCAAGGGGGTACTATCTTTTAGGAGTGAAGAAGAGCAGGATGTGGTGTGGGGGAGGTGCGTGAGGCTTTTATATAGAATAAAAGGGGGGTTTAAAAAGCAGTTTGGAAAACTGATGGGATCATGACGGGAAATTTTAAAAGCGGGGGGTTTTATATTAGTGTTGGATTTGTTTTTTATTTTTTTAAAAAAGTATATGAAAGAGGGGAATTTTACTTAGGGTTTTGGCCCGGGGGGGCGGTATAGCCCCTTTATAAAAAGGAAGGGGGACAAAAGGGGTTGTAAAAAAAATAGAGGAAAAAATTTTTTACTGGTATACCAGGAAAAGGGGACGGTGGGTTTATTAGTGAAAAAATTTAGTGGTAAGAAGAATGTAAAAACGCGGTTGAGAAAGGGGGGGTTTTAAAGGTTTTGGGGTAGGGGATGTGTGGGATCAAGGGGTTTCCCTTGAAGCTTTTTGTAAAACAGTTTTTAGTTTAAGGGTTTGGGAATTTTTTATTCCATTTATGGATTTAGAAAAGGCATATGATAGAGTGGATAGGAGGAAAATGTGACAGATTTTTGAAAAGTTTTGGAATAGGTGGGGTAAGTTAAAAATTGCTGAAAAAATGTTTTTAGGGTTTTTTAGTGAGGAAAAGGGTTTTTAGGGGGGTGTAGAAGAGAGGGGGGGACTGTTTTCCCCCGGTAAAAAATTAGGTCTTAGACGGGGGATGGGTAATGTACCATGGTTTTTTAAATTTATTTTATAAAAGGGGGTTGAAAAAAAGTAAATGTTTGGGTGCTCGGGTGAGGGGTGAGTTTAAAATTTAGGGGGGAATTTAAATACAAAATGGGAATTTACACAGTTCCTTTTGTGATGATACTGTTCTTATGAGAGTTTCTAAAAAAAATTTTGCAAAGGTTTTTTGTGGACAAATTTTGGGGAGTTTTGTAAAGGTAGAAATTTGGGAAAGTGAAATAGAAAAGGTAAGGGATGAGGGTATAAAAAATGATTTAGATAAAGAAATATTGGATATCAAATTGGGGGGGGGAGTATGGAAGAAGTGAATGTTTTCAGATATTTGGGGAGTTGAGGCCAGCGGAGGGGTTTTTATGAAGGTTAAATTTTTAATCATTAGTTTGAGGGAAGGAAAAAAGGGGGATGGTGCTTTTTGGGTAATGTGGAGACAAAAAATTTTATCTATGGGGCAAAAAAAGGGAATGTATGAAAGGGTTACAGTAGTCCCAAAACCTTCTTATATGGGTGTAAAGTTTGGGGTTTGGGAAAAATTGCCCCGCGGGGGAGGGGGGGGGAAAGGAAGTGATGCCCTGTCAAAGGGCAATGTGTGGGGTAAATTTTTATGCAGAAAATTCGGAGTGTGGAAATTAGGAAAAGGTTGTGGAGTTTTTTAAAGTTTTTGGGCAGAGGGTTGAAGGGGGGGGTGGGAGGGGGTTTGGGCTTTTTGAGAGAATGGATAAAAATTTAGAATACATGGGGAAGGAAGGCGGGGTAGAGGTCGTCCTCAAAAAAGGGGTGGAGGGGGGGGGTTTAAAAGGAGCTTTTGGGGGAGAGGGGGCTTGGACTTCCAGCAAGGCGGCATGGGGGTTTTAGAGAGGGTGAATGGGGGGCGAGGGGTTTTTTGGGCCCTGACGAGCGGGGGGTTGAGGGGTTGAGAGGGTAATATTTGGGTGGGGTTTCAGGGAACCGGTTTATTTTATTAGCCGGATTTGGGAGCCCGGGAAAAGGGGAAAAAGTTAAAATGCTGCATTTTAAAGAGGGGTTTGGGTATTGGAATTTTTGGGGGGGTATGTTGTTATTTTTATACGTTTATAATTTAAAAAACTGTTTTTTTATAAAGCCCCCTGAAAAAAACAGTGATTTGGGTTTTTTAGGGGGGGAAAAAGAGTTGAATTGATGAAAGAAATATTCTTTTTGGGGTTTTCTTTTTTTTTGGGTCACCCTGCCTGGGGTGGGGAGGGCCCCCCCGCCCTTTATATATATTTTTATTATTATAAAATATATATTTATATTATATATAATTTTATATTTTTTATAATATATATAATATATATTTAGTATATGTATTTAAACAATTTATCTTTAATCTTTTTTTCCCGTATTTTTGAAATTTAAAAAATGGGGCCTTTTGGAAAAAAAATGAAAAGATAGGGTTGTTTGGGAAGGGGAAATTTATTCAAATGGCTTCGAAAAAAATTTTAAATATTTTTTCTTGAAGCCTTTTTTTTCCACTTTAGGGGGCATGGGTAAACAATTTTTAAAAGAGGTGGACCCCACCCCTTTTATTTTAATATGTGGGTCCCAGATGGTAGACTTTTGTTTCGTGCCCTTCTCTTTTTCCGGGGGGCGTGCTGGGTGATTGACTTCACAAAACGGGTTTTTGGTCTTCTTTAACAGGTTTCATCCCCAAAGATGCCCCCTCAAGGATGACCACTTCCTCCTTTTCCCAAAATTATACAGTTGGGGTGGGTATTGCCCAAAGTTAAATATTTGTTGGCCCCAAAATTTTTTCCCTTCTGATTTTTTAGGGGTTACACGTTCACTTGAAATTCCTAAATCTTACTTAAGCATGGGGTTAATGGGGGTTCTTTAGCTTGTTATTCGGGGTCATGGATCTACTTTGTTATGCGATCTACACCTTATTTGCTTTTCAACAGGGTTAAACCCCCCCTTTAAACCTAGGTTTGGGTTTTTGGGTTAGGTTGGGGAAAGTGCTGTTTGCAATAAAAAGTGTAGATGCATTGTAAGTGTAGATATCATTTTCCCTTTGGTAGTTTAACAAGCCAAATTTGCCCGGGTTTAAATGTTTTTTTTCAGGTTTTCCTTTTAAAACTAGTGATATATTTTTTAAAAAACGTTGAAAATTTTTTTTTAAAATTTGTTTCCCCTTTACTTTTTTCACGGGTATAAAAAATAGAAAGTTGGCTTAAAATTATAATTTTTTAATTTTGCTTTTTACTTTTTTGTAAGGGGGCCTTTTTTTTTAAAAATTTGTAACTTAGCCTCCCAATAAAAAATTAGTAATTTGGGTTATAAAAACAAAATAGTAACTTAGCCTAAAATTCAAAATTTGTAATTTGGGCCACACTAGGCATTGTGGAAACCCGGGGAAAATTTAAAAACCGGTCCCATCGGGTTTCCTAACCGGCCTACTTTAAAAGGGACCATACCTGCCCCATTTCGGGTCCCAAAAACCTACCCAATTCATTTTCCAAACCTGCTACATACAGGTACCAAAACCTACCCACATTCTTTGTACCAAACCTGCCAAAATTTTCGGTACCAAAAACCTCCCCAAATACAGGAAACCAAATTACCCCATCCATGTACCTTTAACCTCCCAAACATACGGGTTTCCATAATCTACCCACTACTTGCCCTTTAACCTGCCCACTTACGGTTTACCAAAATTTTTCCCAAAATACTTTTCCCCTTAACCTCCCCAACTTACAGGTACCAAAACCCCCCCCCCAAACATACATGTCCCAAAACCTGCCCCATGGTACCAAAATCTCCCCAAATATAATGTACCAAAAAACCTCCCCACTTTCTTGAAACCTTAAACCTGCCCACAACGGTTTCCAAAATCTACCCACATTCAGGGCCAAACCTCCCCAACATTCGGGTTTCCCAATAATCTCCCCCACATACATGTACCAAAACCTGCCCATAAGGTTTACCATAACCCCCCCCAAACTTTACATGTACCATAACCTGCCCACATAAGGCCCCAAAATTTCTACCCACATACATGTCCATAACCTCCCACATACGGTCCCATAATTACCCCTTACATGTACCTTTAACCTCCCCAAACTTCCCATGTCCATAACCGGGCCCCACTTTACAGGTACCATAATCTCCCACATAAAATTTACCAAAACCCTGCCCCCATACAGGAACCAAAATCTACCCACTTTACAGGTACCAAAACCTCCCCAAACATACAGGTCCCTTTCCTCCCCACATCAGGTCCCAAAAGCTCCCCCACTTTCAGGTACCCAAAACCCTCCCCAAAATTAAAGGTTTCCAATAATGTTTCTCCCAAAAACTTCCCTTTTTTGGGTTTCAACTTTTCCCCACACAAATTCCCGGGGCTTTCATTTTTATTTGTCGGGAGCTTTTATGCCCCTGGTAGGTTTAGTGTTTTCCTTTTAAATTTTAATAAAAATTTAATAATAAAAATTTAATAATAAAAATTTAATAATTTAAAATTTAAAATAATAAAAATTTTAAAAATTTTCCCAAACTTAACAAATCTTCGTTAAAAAACTTTGTATTTGGGGTTGGTTGGGTTTAAAGTTGGGGTTGGTTAGGTTGGGGTTGGGGAAAATTTTTAGGTTAGGTTGGGTTGGGTTGGGTTAAGTTGGGTTTGGGGGTTTTGGGTTGGGGAATGTTTGGGTTTAAAACCCCCATGTTTAATTTTTTAAAACCATAAAATAAACTGGGAAATAACGAAATTTTTAAACAAAAAGGGCTTTACATCCCTTACTTTGGGGTTTTATACGGGGAACCTCGTTCACTCTTTTTCAAAAAACCCGGGGAAGAAAATGTTTTGGGGACGGGTTGGATATTTGTTTCCCTTTTCTAAACACCATCGGGAATTTTAAATATATTGGTGTAAAATAAAAAAGGGGGAAAAAATCAAAAATTTTCTTTGGGAAATTTTGCACCTTCTCAGGCATGGGCGGAATTCTGGTTCCCTTTGGCGGTGTCATCGGGTTTTTTGATGCCCCTTGGGGAGAGGGCAGGTGCCCACCCCCCAGCTCAACCTCACTCCGTAACAGCTACACTAAAGGCAGCGTTAACTTGGGTCCCTTCTGCTTTTGTATTTCACATTTTTTAGAGCCAATGGCTACAAATCATTTCTGCATTATTTTTCGGTTAAAACCGTCTTTAATATCAGTTTTTCCCCTTTCCCCTGCACCCTTGATAGGTCATGTAAATGGCCCCCACGGGACTTTGCCCATTATGTAAAAAAATTTCGGAATGCCTTTTTTTCCCCTTTTAAAAAATTGCGTAACTTTTCATTCCTAGTGTTTATATGGGAGTTTTTTAAAATGTAAGCCAAATTCGCCCGGTTAAAACCAAACAAACTTTAACGCACTTTTGAGCAGAAAAGTAATGTGAAGGCCCTGAGAGGGGAAAGTTTCTGAGGATCTAAACCTTCAATGACCCAAAAACATTTCCCACTAAAACCATTTGCGAGGAAAAAGGATAGGTTTGGTAATGAGAAAGTTAAAAACAAGGGAGGGCCAACCCAATATAAACCCTTTTTAAATAAATTATTCTCTCCAGGCTGGGAATACTGTTACATTACATCTAAATTCAAGGCAGGTAAAACCGCAGAACTAGAAAATGTACAGAAAAACCTTTACTGCATTTTAAATTTCCCGGGTAAAAACCCCTTAACTACTGGAAGTACTTGGAAGAACTTGACTTTTATCATTGGAGCAAAAAGGGGGAGAGAAAATAATCATAATCTAACCTGGAAAATCCTAGAGGGATTAGTCCCCAAAACTGCACACAGAAATCACTCCCTACAAAAGCAAAAAAAAATTGGGAAAGGGGGGGCCCAAAATACCCCCCCGTGGAAAAATAGGGGCGCCCCTTAGTAATGAGAGAAAAACAATTTAAATGTCTGAGCCAACCCCAAAATGTAAAGCAATGTGGGTTTTCTTGTGCGTTTGGTTTTTGGTTTTTACTTATCTGGGCACTGGTCTTTAAACCTGGGAATTTTTGCCTCTTCCATTTTGCCCTTTTTTGACCACCCCGTTGTGACTTATCTTTCGTTCTGTACATTTTTGTAAATTGTGTACATATTTTAAATTTCCAAAATGTATTTTTTGGTTTAAGGAAAAACAAGTTGTACACTGCGTTTTCTTTTTGGGTTTTCTCCACTTTTTGTTGTTTTCGGTTTGGGTGTGCAGGCCAATTTACACCGGGGTAGGGTCTTTAAAGGGGGGGGGGGCTCCTTTCGTTTTAAAAAATTCTCTTGGTCTGAGGAATTGGGCTTCAGGGCTTTTCCTTTTGATCGAACCTAATTATCTCCCCGTCCCTTTCCCCTTTTTTGTCCTATTCTCCCTATCCCTCGTTTCCGATTCGTTTTCCTTTCCCCCTCCATCCCCCTTTTCCCCTTTCCCCTTTTTTTTCTTTTTTTAGCCTTGGGTTCTTCCCCCAGGTTCTAGTTTTTAGCCCGGAAAAAGGGTCCGTATTCCATCCCCTTCTGTTGAGGGGCCTTGGTGGTAGTGTGTTTGCCATGGTTCTGGTTTTCCCCCTGGTATTTGTTTCCCTTTTCCGGTTACCGGGGAGAGGCCCCTTTGGGAAATCTTTCAGGTGACTGGGGGTATCTCTGGAGGCTTCCCGTCGGGTTCCAGGAGGTTTGGGGGCGAAGAGGTATGCTTTGTTGAGGTTTTTTTTATGGGCCCCCTCTTTTGTTTTGCCGAGGTGGCTTTGGTTTCTTTTGAGGTTTCAATCCCAGAAATTTTGGTTTAATGGCGAAAAAAGGAAAAGGGTTTTTTATGGCATGGGTTCCAAAGCCCCCATCCCGTACTAGGGGTGAGCAGGAAAACCTTTTTGGGCATGGGGGGAAGAGGGATTTTTCGGTTTCCCTTTTCCCCCCAAGCTAAACCCCTCCGGCCCCCTCCACCTTTTTTTCCTTTCATTTTTTTTTTTTTTTTTACAAAAGGAGGGGAGAGTCCCAACCCTTTGGGGTCCCAAATCCCTTCTTTTCTTTCGGGGCCCCCCTTCTATAGCAGCCCCCTTACGACCCTTTCCTTATTACCACACAAACCCTTTAGCCTTTTTTTATTTGGCCCGGGATTTTCTGCGGGGGGGCATTTTTTAAACCAAAGTCCTGATCTTTAGGGTTGGCCCTGAATCTTGACACTTCCAACCTTCCCCCACATCATTGACCATGCTTCCGGCTTTTTCCCTTTCGGTGGCGAAATTTTTTAATTTATTTGCCGCCTTTAAACGAAACCCCCGGTCCTGCATTTAAAAATTTCCCCGGGCCTTTCTTGATGACATTGTTTGAATTTCCTTAAAAAATTTTCCCCGAAAAGACCAGCAAAACAGTCGCCCCCCTTTACATACTACGAATTTTATTTTTTTAAAATTGGGAAGTTTTTCACCCGCAGCCCAAAATTTTTCAGACTTTTTTTCTTTTTATAGTATTTAGCAAAGGGGCCCGCTTCAGGGTTTGGGCAAAATATTTCGGGTTTTTGCTCCCTTTGAGCGGTGCACGCGTGTCACGTTCAAAATTTTAGCCAAGCTCCGTTCTTGCTCTCCCTTTAAAAATACCTTTCTTTCAATTTTTGAAATGGTAGGGGTAATTTTGGTGAATTTTGGAAAGGGTTGATCTCCAAGGGCCCAATTCTCAAAAGTGGACTAGATGTACTTTCCGCCCCTGGGGGGGAACGGGTTAAAAAGCTGTGTAGTTTTGATTAAATTTTAAAAAGCCGTGAGCTTCTTCTTTTGGGTTTTATCAGGGCACTGTTAAAAAGGCCCAAAGGTTTATTAAATACACTTTCAACCCGAATTGGAAAAATTTTCTGGCCCATCTGGCCATCCAGCGAAAATTTTTGCAGGGGACATTTGGGGGAAAAGGGCCCGGGCTATGGTGCAGAAAGGCCCTTTCCAATACATGTTGTTGTATAACCCCCCCTCGTGCCTAAATTGTTAAAAGGAAGCCCAGCAAACTTATCTTTGTCATTGCTCGTCAGGTTTGGGAAATCACTACCCGGGAAAAATTTCCGAGTTCCCCAAACTGTTTCCCCTTCAAAACTTTTGGGAATAAACTCCCTCCTTCCCCGTATTTGGTTTTTAAATAAAATAAATTTTTCTGAACAATTTTTTTTCAACCGTATTGTCCCGTTTCCCTTTCCTATCCCTCGTTCATTAAAGATCCGCTCCAAATTTTTAAAAAAAATTAAATTAAAAAATATTTTTTATTTTAAATTTCTAAATTTCTTCCCAAAATTTTTAAGACTATGTATTTTTATTTCACTATGGTAATTTAATTTAGTTTTTTTGGGTGCCAGAAATTTCTTGGGGGTAATTAAAGGGTTTTCTGGTAAAATTTTTATGTTGGGCAAAACCTTAACTTGGGAAATACTGTACTCCAATTTTTAGGGGAAAAGGCGTTCTTGCCTCTTAAGGGCTCGGGTTTCCCTTCAGTTGTAAACACAGGCTCTACAACTGCACCCCAAATTACCTTTTGGGCATAGGGAAACCCGTCATTTTTTATTTTTTATCAATAATGGCTTTATGTAAATTTTTTGGGAAAATGATTGTTAATTGCGAAGAGGGGAAATTTTTCCGTTTGGGAGAAAAGTTAAAGAAAAATTCCTGCAGGGGGCGAAGAGGAACCCCGAAGCCAGGTGGCGAGTGGGCTTGGTGTCCAAGGATGGTGGTGATTGGGGCTTGTGGCAGTGTATTTAAGGGGAAAACCCCACCCGCTTTCCTCTCCATTCCCAGAGTGGCAACTCCCCCAGAGACCATTAGGATTTCATACAAAAGGGTTTACTCTCTCAATCAGTCTGGGTTCCCAGTAGCTTTGAGAAAGGGTTTTGGGATTTTCTTTTATTTGATGGGAAAATTTAAGGAAAAAAATAAAAAATGTTTATAGAATTTTTCATAATATTAAAATTTTTAAATGAAATGTTTAAATGTAATCTGGATGAAAAAAGTTGTTTGTGGAAAAAAAGGTTTCCCCAAAAAAAAAGTTTTTTTAGTGCATTCAAAAGAGTCTAACGAGGTAGGCAATGGAATTTGTTGTAACTAACCCCCCCCCCCTCCGAAAACTTGGTGACTGCCCAAAAAAATTTGTAATTAATATTCAAAATATAAAAATTTTTTGGATACCGCAACAAATAGAGCTTAAATTAAAAAGGGTTTGAGGGGCCTATATTCAAACCATTCTGGAAGACCCCAAGTTTTAAAAATTTTTATAAAAAAAGCCCAAAATAAATTTCAATTTTTTCAACAAAAATTGTTGATATAAAATAAATTTTAAAAAATTTTTTATTTTTTTGGGGGGTCATCATCCCGAAACCCCTTATTTTTTTTGTGTAATTACCAAGAGATTTGGGTTTAAACTGTAATTCGAAAAAAAAAGAGTACAAGGAAAGTTTTTCCCGGGAAATTTTTCCAAAAACAATCGTTTAATAAGTTAGGGTCTACTTTGTTTCGTGGTGAGAAGTTTTAAGAGTGATGACCTCAAACTGTTCCATGTCAGAAAAGTCTTAGCTGGGCGTTTGGTTTACAAAAGTGATTTTCTTTGTTTGTGTAAAAAAAGAAAAATAAATTTTTTTGCTAAAAATTTAAAAGAATTCCTATGGGAGCGTTTGGGTTTTGAATAAGCAATTTTTAAAAGGTTTTTTAAAAGTTCTTCAAATCGTGGGGGAAAAAAATAACTTATTTAAGTTTTTTTTTCTTAAATTTTGTATAGGGGGATGAATAATAAATATGTTAAACAAAAGCGAAAAAATATATTTTAAACAGGGGAAAAATAATAAACCGGTTTAAAAGGTTCGCCCGTTAAAGGGCGCAATTTGTGTTCCAGCACGCAGAAATTTCCCCCGGGCCAGGGTTTGTAACCCAAAGAAGACTACATCCAGCGGGTTCAGCACCAACCCTTGGGGTTTCTCGGTCGTAGCCTTACTTTCTTTCAGGGACGGCCTTTTTTCCTCTTTCAGGGATGACCCCTTTCCTCTTTCAGGGATGGCCCCCATCCCCTTTCAGGTTTTCCTCTATCCTCTTTCAGGGACGGCCACTATCCTCTTTCAGGGATGACATCTATCCTCTTTCAGGGACGGCCTCTATTCTCTTTCAGGGATGACCTCTATCCTTTTTCAGGGATGGTCTCTATCCTCTTTCAGGGACGGCCTCTATCCTCTTTCAGGGACGGCCTCTATCCTCTTTCAGGGATGACCTCTATCCTCTTTCAGGGACGGCCTCTATCCTCTTTCAGGGATGGCCTCTATCCTCTTTCAGGGACGGCTTCTATCCTCTTTCAGGGACGGCCTCTATCTCGGTAGTATCAGTTACCTGTAGTATCAGTTACCAGTAGTGTCAGGAGTAATGATTCATAACCGTTACTGATTCACTGCCTCCTGAGTGAATCACTGACTGCCGCTTGCCCTCCGAGGCACTCAACAAGCCAGTTCAAGTAGAGACGTTATGTAGACGGCAGGTCAGGCTGGGCACTCCCCATATATTCCATCTAATAGACATACTGGGACATCTGATGTGAGTGTTTATTACCCAATCCATGTTCGAACCCCACAAGACAATTTTGGTGGCAGCATTGTGGGCATGGTTTTATGGGTATTTACGCAGATATCAGAAGATTAAGCCGGATCTGTGAGTGAGTGCTGCAGGCGTTCCCCAGGGCTAGCCGCCACCTCTCAGCAGTCAGGCCACTGTCTCGACCCTCCCCCACCTCCAACCGATGTCTCCAACCTTGCATGCAAGCCCAGTTACGGCAGTCTCTCAAGCTTCCTGGCTTATTTCGTGTGCTAATTGCTTCTATCTTCGAGGAGTTGATCCGGATTTTGCTATTAAACCAGCCAGTAAGCCAGTCTGTGAGATAGAGAGCCAGTTCACCATCAAGCCTGCCTCCGTCAATCATCAGGCTTGTCTCAAGTCATCCAACCTGCTCCTTCATACTGTGTGCATCGTTACACGTATTCCAGTCAGCCATTATCGAGGGTTAAGCCAGCAAGACAACTCACCTTCCTAACCCAGCTGAGAAAAGTAAGCCACACAAGTTCCTCTTTGAAGTGTCTCCAGTATCGCTTTGTGCTACCAGTGGATGCTGGTAAGCGTGATATACACCATCCCTGTGGCATATTGTGCTTTAAGCCACCTGGGTTTTCTCGTGAGTGGTGAGATTTAGTGTGCCAGTGGGCGTGCGGGATAGTCACCCACCTCCCCCATCGCTTACCCACTCACCACAAAGCCTTATCCACCTGTGGCTTTTTCCACCCTTATACTGGGTCCTAGCATTGTCCTTTTGGCTCATATAGTTGGTCAAGAGATTCCTGCCTAGCTGAGCGCCAACGATAAAGCCACCTATGTGAGTTCGCTGAGAATGCACATTTTTTCACGACGACAGTTTGAGTGAGCGGCGAGACATCTCTCTTCCCCTCACCACCGTCCACCGCCGCCGCTAGACTTCAATCAACTGTAGAGTTATTTTCTGTTTAGAGACAATTTCTTTTGTATATAATGGCGTTTGCATGTGTGAGACATTTACAGTGTATTTCTTGTGTACTCTAAGTCTTGTGCTTTCAGCGTAGACTCAGTGTTTTCTTTAACTCATTATTTTACATTATTTTCTCAATGTTATCGTTCACATTTCGTGTTTCATTTTTATATTTATGTCTGTGTTCTTTTGTGTTAATTCTCTGCCTGCAGTATTATTTTCTAGTGTACAAGTTTATTCTTTATTGTGCACTATTGCTCTCATTGTACTCCGTGTGAAGTAATTAATTCATTTTTTTTTTACATGTGTTCTTCAGTGTTGTGTTCTGCACGATATTTCAATATTATTCATTTTTTCCACTACTTCTAACATTATTACAATTTTTTCCCCAGCATTTTTCTTGTGTTTTCGGCTAATTCTATGTATGAATTCATGCAGTGCTATTTACCCCAGTATCATAAATTACCTATTTATTTCTGTGTGTACCATTTTTCTATGCCAAGTAGTGCCTCATTCCCTTGATTTTTTTGCAGAATCTTGTACCATTATTTTGTATGCCAGCAAGTGCATTCTTATCTGTCACAGCAAGATTATGTTGCAAGAATAATTATTCAGCAAGTGAAGTGAATGATTCTTGTTGTGTATGTGCCCTGCCACTTTGTAAGTGTTGTGTATGTGACCTGCCACTTTGTAAGTGTTGTGTATGTGACCTGCCACTTTGTAAGTGTTATGTATGTGCCCTGCCACTTTGTAAGTGTTATGTATGTGCCCTGCCACTTTGTAAGTGTTATGTATGTGCCCTGCCACTTTGTAAGTGTTGTGTATGTGCCCTGCCACTTTTTAAGTGTTATGCATGTGCCCTGCCACTTTGTAAGTGTTGTGTATGTGACCTGCCACTTTGTAAGTGTTGTGTATGTGACCTGCCACTTTGTAAGTGTTGTGTATGTGCCCTGCCACTTTGTAAGTGTTGTGTATGTGCCCTGCCACTTTGTAAGTGTTGTGTATGTGACCTGCCACTTTGTAAGTGTTGTGTATGTGCCCTGCCACTTTGTAAGTGTTGTGTATGTGCCCTGCCACTTTGTAAGTGTTGTGTATGTGACCTGCCACTTTGTAAGTATGTGCCCAGCCACTTTGTAAGTGTTGTGTATGTGCCCTGCCACTTTGTAAGTGTTATGTATGTCCCCTGCCACTTTGTAAGTGTTGTGTATGTGCCCTGCCACTTTGTAAGTATGTGCCCAGCCACTTTGTAAGTATGTGCCCAGCCACTTTGTAAGTGTTGTGTATGTGCCCTGCCACATTGTAAGTGTTGTGTATGTGCCCTGCCACTTTGTAAGTATGTGCCCAGCCACTTTGTAAGTATGTGCCCAGCCACTTTGTAAGTGTTATGTATGTGCCCAGCCACTTTGTAAGTGTTGTGTATGTGCCCTGCCACTTTGTAAGTGTTGTGTATGTGCCCTGTCACTTTGTAAGTGTTGTGTATGTGCCCTGCCACTTTGTAAGTGTTGTGTATGTGCCCTGCCACATTGTAAGTGTTGTGTATGTGCCCTGTCACTTTGTAAGTGTTGTGTATGTGCCCTGTCACTTTGTAAGTGTTGTGTATGTGCCCTGCCACATTGTAAGTGTTGTGTATGTGCCCAGCCACATTGTAAGTGTTGTGTATGTGCCCTGCCACATTGTAAGTGTTGTGTATGTGCCCTGCCACTTTGTAAGTATGTGCCCAGCCACTTTGTAAGTATGTGCCCAGCCACTTTGTAAGTGTTATGTATGTGCCCAGCCACTTTGTAAGTGTTGTGTATGTGCCCTGCCACTTTGTAAGTGTTGTGTATGTGCCCTGTCACTTTGTAAGTGTTGTGTATGTGCCCTGCCACTTTGTAAGTGTTGTGTATGTGCCCTGCCACATTGTAAGTGTTGTGTATGTGCCCTGTCACTTTGTAAGTGTTGTGTATGTGCCCTGTCACTTTGTAAGTGTTGTGTATGTGCCCTGCCACATTGTAAGTGTTGTGTATGTGCCCTGCAACATTGTAAGTGTTGTGTATGTGCCCTGTCACTTTGTAAGTGTTGTGTATGTGCCCTGCCACTTTGTAAGTGCTGTGTATGTGCCCTGTCACTTTGTAAGTGTTGTGTATGTGCCCTGCCACTTTGTAAGTGCTGTGTATGTGCCCTGTCACTTTGTAAGTGTTGTATGTGCCCTGCCACTTTGTAAGTGTTGTGTATGTGCCCTGCCACTTTGTAAGTGTTGTGTATGTGCCCTGCCACTTTGTAAGTGTTGTGTATGTGTCCTGTCACTTTGTAAGTGTTGTGTATGTGCCCTGCCACTTTGTAAGTGTTGTGTATGTGCCCTGCCACTTTGTAAGTGTTGTGTATGAGCCCTGCCACTTTGTAAGTGTTGTGTATGTGCCCAGCCACTTTGTAAGTGTGTGTATGTGCCCTGCCACTTTGTAAGTGTTGTGTATGTGCCCTGCCACTTTGTAAGTGCTGTGTATGTGCCCTGCCACTTTGTAAGTATGTGCCCAGCCACTTTGTAAATGTTGTGTATGTGCCCTGCCACTTTGTAAGTGTGTTGTGTATGTGCCCTGCCACTTTGTAAGTGCTGTGTATGTGCCCTGCCACTTTGTAAGTATGTGCCCAGCCACTTTGTAATGTTGTGTATGTGCCCTGCCACTTTGTAAGTGTTGTGTATGTGCCCTGCCACTTTGTAAGTGTTGTGTATGTGCCCTGCCACTTTGTAAGTATGTGCCCAGCCACTTTGTAAATGTTGTGTATGTGCCCTGCCACTTTGTAAGTGTTGTGTATCTGCCCTGCCACTTTGTAAGTATGTGCCCAGCCACTTTGTAATTGTTGTGTATGTGCCCTGCCACTTTGTAAGTGTTGTGTATGTGCCCTGCCACTTTGTAAGTGTTGTGTATGTGCCCTGCCACTTTGTAAGTGCTGTGTATCTGCCCTGCCACTTTGTAAGTGTTGTGTATGTGCCCTGCCACTTTTTAAGTGTTGTGTATGTGCCCTACCACTTTGTAAGTATGTGCCCAGCCACTTTGTAAGTGTTGTGTAAGTGCCCTGCCACTTTGTAAGTGTTGTGTATGTGCCCAGCCACTTTTTAAGTGTTGTGTATGTGCGCTGCCACTTTGTAAGTGTTGTGTATGTGCCCTGCCACTTTGTAAGTGTTGTGTATGTGCCCAGCCACTTTGTAAGTGTTGTGTATGTGCCCTGCCACTTTGTAAGTGTTGTGTATGTGCCCTGCCACTTTGTAAGTGTTGTGTATGTGCCCTGTCACTTTGTAAGTGTTGTGTATGTGCCCTGCCACTTTGTAAGTGTTGTGTATGTGCCCTGCCACTTTGTAAGTGTTGTGTATGAGCCCTGCCACTTTGTAAGTGTTGTGTATGTGCCCAGCCACTTTGTAAGTGTTGTGTATGTGCCCTGCCACTTTGTAAGTGTTGTGTATGTGCCCTGCCACTTTGTAAGTGTTGTGTATGTGCCCTGCCACTTTGTAAGTATGTGCCCTGCCACTTTGTAAGTGTTGTGTATGTGCCCTGCCACTTTGTAAGTGTTGTGTATGTGCCCTGCCACTTTGTAAGTGTTGTGTATGTGCCCAGCCACTTTGTAAGTAGTGCCCAGCCACTTTGTAAGTGTTGTGTATGTGCCCTGCCACTTTGTAAGTGTTGTGCATGTGCCATGCCACTTTGTAAGTGTTGTGTATGTGCCCTGCCACTTTGTAAGTGTTGTGTGTGTGCCCTGCCTCTTTGTAAGTGTTGTGTATGTGCCCTGCCACTTTGTAAGTGTTGTGTATGTGCCCTGCCACTTTGTAAGTGTTGTGTATGTGCCCTGCCACTTTGTAAGTGTTGTGTATGTGCCCTGCCACTTTGTAAGTGTTGTGTATGTGCCCTGCCACTTTGTAAGTGTTGTGTATGTGCCCTGCCACTTTGTAAGTGTTGTGTATGTGCCCTGCCACTTTGTAAGTGTTGTGTATGTGCCCAGCCACTTTGTAAGTGTTGTGTATGTGCCCTGCCACTTTGTAAGTGTTGTGTATGTGCCCTGCCACTTTGTAAGTGCTGTGTATGTGCCCTGCCACTTTGTAAGTATGTGCCCAGCCACTTTGTAAATGTTGTGTATGTGCCCTGCCACTTTGTAAGTGTTGTGTATGTGCCCTGCCACTTTGTAAGTGCTGTGTATGTGCCCTGCCACTTTGTAAGTATGTGCCCAGCCACTTTGTAAATGTTGTGTATGTGCCCTGCCACTTTGTAAGTGTTGTGTATGTGCCCTGCCACTTTGTAAGTGTTGTGTATGTGCCCTGCCACTTTGTAAGTATGTGCCCAGCCACTTTGTAAATGTTGTGTATGTGCCCTGCCACTTTGTAAGTGTTGTGTATCTGCCTGCCACTTTGTAAGTATGTGCCCAGCCACTTTGTAATTGTTGTGTATGTGCCCTGCCACTTTGTAAGTGTTGTGTATGTGCCCTGCCACTTTGTAAGTGTTGTGTATGTGCCCTGCCACTTTGTAAGTGCTGTGTATCTGCCCTGCCACTTTGTAAGTGTTGTATGTGCCCTGCCACTTTGTAAGTGTTGTGTATGTGCCCTACCACTTTGTAAGTATGTGCCCAGCCACTTTGTAAGTGTTGTGTATGTGCCCTGCCACTTTGTAAGTGTTGGTTATGTGCCCAGCCACTTTTTAAGTGTTGTGTATGTGCGCTGCCACTTTGTAAGTGTTGTGTATGTGCCCTGCCACTTTGTAAGTGTTGTGTATGTGCCCAGCCACTTTGTAAGTGTTGTGTATGTGCCCTGCCACTTTGTAAGTGTTGTGTATGTGCCCTGCCACTTTGTAAGTGTTGTGTATGTGCCCTGTCACTTTGTAAGTGTTGTGTATGTGCCCTGCCACTTTGTAAGTGTTGTGTATGTGCCCTGCCACTTTGTAAGTGTTGTGTATGAGCCCTGCCACTTTGTAAGTGTTGTGTATGTGCCCAGCCACTTTGTAAGTGTTGTGTATGTGCCCTGCCACTTTGTAAGTGTTGTGTATGTGCCCTGCCACTTTGTAAGTGTTGTGTATGTGCCCTGCCACTTTGTAAGTATGTGCCCTGCCACTTTGTAAGTGTTGTGTATGTGCCCTGCCACTTTGTAAGTGTTGTGTATGTGCCCTGCCACTTTGTAAGTGTTGTGTATGTGCCCAGCCACTTTGTAAGTATGTGCCCAGCCACTTTGTAAGTGTTGTGTATGTGCCCTGCCACTTTGTAAGTGTTGTGCATGTGCCATGCCACTTTGTAAGTGTTGTGTATGTGCCCTGCCACTTTGTAAGTGTTGTGTGTGTGCCCTGCCTCTTTGTAAGTGTTGTGTATGTGCCCTGCCACTTTGTAAGTGTTGTGTATGTGCCCTGCCACTTTGTAAGTGTTGTGTATGTGCCCTGCCACTTTGTAAGTGTTGTGTATGTGCCCTGCCACTTTGTAAGTGTTGTGTATGTGCCCTGCCACTTTGTAAGTGTTGTGTATGTGCCCTGCCACTTTGTAAGTGTTGTGTATGTGCCCTGCCACTTTGTAAGTGTTGTGTATGTGCCCTGCTACTTTGTAAGTGTTGTGTATGTGCCCTGCCACTTTGTAAGTGTTGTGTATGTGCCCTGCCACTTTGTAAGTGTTGTGTATGTGCCCTGCCACTTTGTAAGTGTTGTGTATGCGCCCTGCTACTTTGTAAGTATGTGCCCTGCCACTTTGTAAGTGTTGTGTATGTGCCCTGCCACTTTGTAAGTGTTGTGTATGTGCCCTGCCACTTTGTAAGTATGTGCCCAGCCACTTTGTAAGTGTGTGTATGTGCCCTGCCACTTTGTAAGTGTTGTGTATGTTCCCAGCCACTTTGTAAGTGTTGTGTATGTGCCCTGTCACTTTGTAAGTGTTGTGTATGTGCCCTGCCACTTTGTAAGTATGTGCCCAGCCACTTTGTAAGTGTTGTGTATGTGCCCTGCCACTTTGTAAGTGTTGTGTATGTGCCCTGCCACTTTGTAAGTGCTGTGTATGTGCCCTGCCACTTTGTAAGTGTTGTGTATGTGCCCTGCCACTTTGTAAGTGTTGTGTATGTGCCCTGCCACTTTGTAAGTGTTGTGTATGTGCCCAGCCACTTTGTAAGTGTTGTGTATGTGCCCTGCCACTTTGTAAGTGTTGTGTATGTGCCCTGCCACTTTGTAAGTGTTGTGTATGTGCCCAGCCACTTTCTAAGTGTTGTGTATATGCCCTGCCACTTTGTAAGTGTTGTGTATGTGCCCTGCCACTTTGTAAGTGTTGTGTATGTGCCCTGCCACTTTGTAAGTATGTGCCCTGCCACTTTGTAAGTGTTGTGTATGTGCCCTGCCACTTTGTAAGTGTTGTGTATGTGCCCTGCCACTTTGTAAGTGTTGTGTATGTGCCCTGCCTCTTTGAAAGTGTTGTGCATGTGCCATGCCACTTTGTAAGTGTTGTGTATGTGCCCTGCCACTTTATAAGTGTTGTGTATGTGCCCTGCCACTTTGTAAGTGAGGTGTATGTGCCCTGCTAGTTTGTAAGTGTTGTGTATGTGCCCTGCCATTTTGTAAGTGTTGAGTATGTGCCCTGCCACTTTGTAAGTGTTGTGTATGTGCCCTGCCACTTTGTAAGTGTTGTGTATGTGCCCTGCCACTTTGTAAGTGTTGTGTATGTGCCCTGCCACTTTGTAATTGTTGTGTATGAGCCCTGCCACTTTGTAAGTGTTGTGTATGTGCCCTGCCACTTTGTAAGTGTTGTGTATGTGCCCTGCCACTTTGTAAGTGTTGTGTATGTGCCCTGCCACTTTGTAAGTGTTGTGTATGTGCCCTGCCACTTTGTAAGTGTTGTGCATGTGCCCTGCCACTTTGTAAGTGTTGTGTATGTGCCCTGCTACTTTGTAAGTGTTGTGTATGTGCCCTGCCACTTTGTAAGTGTTGTGTATGTGCCCTGCCACTTTGTAAGTGTTGTGTATGTGCCCTGCCACTTTGTAAGTGTTGTGTATGCGCCCTGCCACTTTGTAAGTATGTGCCCTGCCACTTTGTAAGTGTTGTGTATGTGCCCAGCCACTTTGTAAGTGTTGTGTATGTGCCCTGCCACTTTGTAAGTGTTTTGTATGTGCCCTGCCACTTTGTAAGTATGTGCCCAGCCACTTTGTAAGTGTTGTGTATGTGCCCTGTCACTTTGTAAGTGTTGTGTATGTGCCCTGCCACTTTGTAAGTGCTGTGTATGTGCCCTGCCACTTTGTAAGTGTTGTGTATGTACCCTGCCACTTTGTAAGTGTTGTGTATGTGCCCTGCCACTTTGTAAGTGTTGTGTATGTGCCCTGCCACTTTGTAATTGTTGTGTATGAGCCCTGCCACTTTGTAAGTGTTGTGTATGTGCCCAGCCACTTTGTAAGTGTTGTGTATGTGCCCTGCTGCTTTGTAAGTGTTTTGTATGTGCCCTGCCACTTTGTAAGTATGTGCCCAGCCACTTTGTAAGTGTTGTTTATGTGCCCTGCCACTTTGTAAGTGTTTTGTATGTGCCCTGCCACTTTGTAAGTATGTGCCCAGCCACTTTGTAAGTGTTGTGTATGTGCCCTGCCACTTTGTAAGTGTTTTGTATGTGCCCTGCCACTTTGTAAGTATGTGCCCAGCCACTTTGTAAGTGTTGTGTATGTGCCCTGTCACTTTGTAAGTGTTGTGTATGTGCCCTGCCACTTTGTAAGTGCTGTGTATGTGCCCTGCCACTTTGTAAGTGTTGTGTATGTACCCTGCCACTTTGTAAGTGTTGTGTATGTGCCCTGCCACTTTGTAAGTGTTGTGTATGTGCCCTGCCACTTTGTAATTGTTGTGTATGTGCCCTGCCACTTTGTAAGTGTTGTGTATGTGCCCTGCCACTTTGTAATGTGTTGTGTATGTGCCCTGCCACTTTGTAAGTGTTGTGTATGTGCCCTGCCACTTTGTAAGTGTTGTGTATGTGCCCTGCCACTTTGTTAGTGTTGTGTATGTGCCCTGCCACTTTGTAAGTGTTGTGTATGTGCCCTGCCACTTTGTAAGTGTTGTGTATGTGCCCTGCCACTTTGTAAGTATGTGCCCTGCCACTTTGTAAGTATGTGCCCTGCTACTTTGTAAGTATGTGCCCAGCCACTTTGTAAGTGTTTAGACTTCCACTTCTGTATCTTGTGTCAGTTTTATTCATATTATTCATAATTCTTTAAACAAATTCACTCTTAGTGTAAGTATAACTTCTTTTTAAAGTTGTGTTATCTTTGCTCTGTCTAAATTGTTTTTTTTAATTTGCATTAAGAGTTAAAGTGTTCAATATATGCTATATTTTCCCAGTGTACGTTATAATTAATAATTTGACTTATTCTGCCACTTAATTGCATCGTGAAAATTGTTTTTCTGCGGTGATTAATTTATTTTTATAATTTTTTTTAATATTATCTTGTGCTCTATTTTGTTTAATCATTATTTAATTTTTAAAGAGTGATAATTGTAATTCTGTGTTATCTTCTCAGTATTACAGTATCTTAAATTTCTTGCATTACCATTATATATTAATTTGTTTAGTGCATTTTTTATTTTTTGACAATTTGTTTTTCCAGCCTATTTCCAGTTGCATACAATTTAGTGATTATATTTTAAACTTTTTGCATTATTTACAATTTTTTTTATAATCAAATTTTCTTTATTGAATTAAGAGTAAAGACAACTTGCTCTTAAAATAATTTCAAATTACAGTAATATTTCCGTTTCTTGTATTTTCAAAGTATTTTCTCTTGCAAAGAACGTTTGAGTGAGTTGTTCCTCCTCATACAGTGTTAATTACATATACAGAATTCGTTAAATATTCTTTATATCACTTTTAGTATTTGTGTCTTATTTATATAATTTTTCTTATTCAATACTTTTACCTTAATGTGTTTTGTGCAACTTCTTTGACATTATGTCTCGCATACCTTCAAGTGATACTTTAGTGAAAGGCGTCATTCAGGCCTCTGAAACTACTGCTGCCCCTGTGAACATTCCTAATAACTCAATGTCGACTGATAGACCGACCCAGACACTGAGACACTATAGTTTTTCTCGTGACTCTCTTGATGCCTTGCCTCTATTCAATGGCGGCCATGTGCATAATCTTGAAGCATGGTTTACTGTTATTCGTTCTCGTGTTAATGTCCTAGTGGATGGTCCTCCCTCAGAGGAAAGTCTTATCAGACTTGCGAAAGAAGCTCTTCATCGGTTCTCTGCTGCCGTTCACGTTGTCAGTCTCCTCGAAATGCGAGACTTCAGGAATCTTACTAAATGGTCACAATATGAGGAGCTGATTCGTTCTTTCCTTGTACCAGTGAAAACAGTTGATCCATTTGTCGTCCTTAGGGAACTCGTGAATGCTACACCCATGACTAATGAATCGTTGGGCGCATTTGCTGTTAGATTAGATAAACTTTTATCATCCCTTATCAACGCAGCCCAGTCCTCCGCCTTTGTCCCTGACGAGGATAAAAGATTCACAGCATCGTTTGTTAAAATTGCAGCTTTTGGGGCAATCAAAGAGCTAATGCTGCCTGCTTCCATGTGTGCTTATGAGGCTCATCCTCCCACTGTGAAGATGGAACCGCTTGCAGCCCTTAATCATGTACGTTCCTTGTGCCTCCAGGGTACTTTCCCTTGCATCAAAACTAATTTCACATCTATGCCTCAGTCAGCAACACTTCTCGTTTGTGCCACAGTGACAAGTCATGGTAAACAACCATCTCAGCGGTCGCCCAGGACCAGTGTACCGAGTCATTATAACCCTCATAGTATTCACAGTACATTCAGTAACAATAGTAAGAGGACTTGTTACAATTGTGGTTACCGTGGCCAGATTGCAGTTAATTGTCCTGATGGTCACCCTAAGAGGCGTCGTACTGATGATAAGTACCAGTCTGATCTGCCAAATTCGCCGCATTCGGAGTTATTAAACAACTAATGCCACCGACATCTATGTATGTGTACAATTCAAGTCCTCTAGATGCTACTATGGGACCGCTCGTAGCTCTATCCATGTACGAAATTTGTGTCCCGAGGGAACCTTCCCTTATCAAAAGTCTACACCAACCACCTTGTCTACTTCTCTACTTCCTCTAGTTTTTTGCTACTACCAAAACTCCCAACCTTAATCACTCGTGTCCATCATCCAAAGCTATTGTTAAGAGCCATCATTCCCGTAGCACCCGTAGCATGTACAGTACCCACAGTCAAAGAACTTGCTACAATTGTGGTTTCCGTGGCCATATTGTAATTAATTGTCCTGATAGTCACCGTAAGAGGCGTCGTACTGATGATGAGTACCAGTCAGATCTTCCCTACTGTACTTATCATAGAATCCATGGCCATGACACATCTGAGTGCAATGCTATCTATAACCTTAAGTACTCTCAATCTTTCCGTGGCCGTTCCAACCACAAAACCAGGAGAGGAAACAGAGGTCGTGGTTCTCAGACTAACCAGAACCAGGCTCATTTTTCCAGTTCAGAGGAATTCGAGCGCCCCAGTTAAACCGTCCCATGGTGACAGTAGGTGATAATGAGTACATCATCCCCGTTCATAATTCCTTTGATGCCTTAAGCAGTCTCGAGAATGACACTCTCGATGATGATGTTGCTTCACACACCTCTGACGAAGACGATTTTGAGGATGAAGTGGAACAAACCTTCTCTGATGGCAACCCTCCTTTTTGTTTGCACATAACTTCCAATGCAACGATAGGTCCCATAGTACAAGCATCTGTTCTTAATGCACCCGTTCATGTGTTCATGAACTCTGGTGCGCAAGTCAATATTATCAGTCTAGTTAGTTTAAGGATAGGCAGTTACAACATGTCCTTCTGTAGAACCAACTCATGTGTCCTCCCTTAGTGGAGTGGCTTGTTCTCACCTGCGTGTCCAAGGTCGGACTTCCCTCACCTTTTCTATCCCAGGTAGAGACTTTACTGCTTCCTTGCCTGTTGTCGCCCAGATTAAGTTTCCCTGGATCTTCTACGGGAATTTGCTTCCAAGAGAGACTTACACATTGATTGTACCATTTTGGGGTTACCAGCTTGGATCCAAGATCTGCCATACTGCTGGGAGAATACAACACTCAGGTTAAGTCTTTACATGCCAGTGCATTTTCCAGTAGCATACCCAAGTAATCAGGCACTGGTAATTCTGTCACTCCTGTCTGTGCTCCACCTACAACTTCAGGCATGCAAGATAGTGTCCAATTCCCTCATGTGTCAGAGGAACCTCCAACTACCTTAAGTGCTGAGCCTATCCTTGCAATGTCTGCTGCAATTCACCCTGGAATGCACCCTTGATTCTAGTACCTAAGAAGAATGGTACGTGGCACCCAGTGATTGACTTCAGGAAGTTAAATGCAAAGACAATTCCAGATTGCTTCCCACTTCCTGTACTTGGTGACCTTTTATGTAACATTGGAGATAAAGTCCTTTTTCACAAGTACAGCCATGAGCTAACCACATTTTCCACTCCTACAGGCCATTATCACTTTCTCCGTATGGCCTTCGGGTTACGATCTTTGCCTATCACATTCTCAAAGCTCATGGCTAATATCTTTAGAGGCCTCATAGGTAACGCACTTACGGTGTACTTAGATGACATAATTCTCATGCCTGAAGATGTGGATATGAACTTGAAAAGACTTGATGTAGTACTGGGTAAGCTTGAAGAAGCCAATTTAAAGATCAAACTGTCTAGAGAGGTTTTGACTGACCAAAGTGAATTAACTGCAGTATTAAATTTTCCATCTCCCAAAACTGCTGATGTTGTAAGATCCTTTGTGGGCTTAGCAGGTTTTTATAGATCTTTCATTGCCAATTTTCTTCCATAGCAGCTCCTCTAACTGAGTTGCTTAAGAAAGATGCTCCTTTCATTTGGACCTTCTATCAAGAAAGAGCATTCGAAACTGTAAAAGAAAAGCTAACATCTTCTCCAATCTTGAAATTTCCAGATTTTTTCTAAGCCCTTCTAGTTCAATTGGCATTGGTGGGTTACTGCTCAGAAAACTGATGGCAAGTACAAAGCAGTTGCATTTGCTAGCCGAGTCTTTATGAAGGCTGAACATAATTATACAGTAACTGAGCAAGAAGCTTTAGCAATAGTATGGTCTTTAAAGCACTTCTGAGACATTATATATCAGTACTCTGTTAACATCTTGACAGACCATGCCTCATACCTTTATTCCAAAACAAACAACCTACTGGGAAAGGTTAGCCAGATGGACCTTGACTATCCAAGAGTTCAATCCTATGTTTGAACACTTACTGGCAAGTCAAATGTAGTCGCAGATGCTTTATCACGATATGTTAGCATAGTAACTGCAGACCCTCCATTTACAAGAGTCACTAATATTCGAGCAAAGCCAGCCAAATTACAGTAGGTTTCAAGAGTTATGCTGACTAACTTTAACAAAACGTCTGCAATGCCTAAGCTCGATCAAAAGTTTGTTGGTCCTTATTGAGTAGTTCAACATATCAGTGGCAATATGTATAAGGTTAGAAAAATTAATACTAGTCAGTTTAAAGAATCGCATTTAGATCATATGAAGTTAGTATGTGATGATAATGATGTCCCTACCCAGATTAATGTGACAGACCCTGACAATCCTCCTGACTCTGTACCCTCTATCTCTAATACTCAGTCAGACAATCAACCTGAATGTTGTTATTCCCTAAGCACATGACAAGTATTGACAACTCCTCAAGTATCATTTGTAAATACCAATTCAGATCTGCCTCAACCACAGCATGCATTAGCCAGTGCAACAGAGTTTGATCCTCCCAGAGATGATACCCATTCTGCATATGTAAAATTTACCCTAGCTGAGATTGGGCTAAATGTAAATAACCTGTATAGATGAATAATATAGTTTAAAACGTATTTCCATTGTCTGCTACAATATCAAATTAGTAATATTCAAGAAAATTTTTTGTGTGTATTCATGTTCTCTCCGAATTCTGAGATTTTTAACAGTCTAGATTTGAGTGCACCAAATCTGCCTTTTCTGTTAAATGCTTCCTTCTTTGTATATATCCTTCCTCAGAGTCTGTAGATCACATGAATACAGATCGATCGATCAGTTTTTTTTATCTCTTTTATTGTATATTCCCATCATTGACCCTCATTCTATGAAATGTGCTACATCATACCTTGTAATGCGTTACAATGAGTTCCATTCTATTAACATTCATTCCAATAACATCCTTATGTATATTAGAATGCTCAATAGTTGTGTACTTTGACATGGTATAGAATCAGCCCCAAACCATATGCCTCTCGCCTCTAGTTTTTCATTACCTGTATGTCGGAACACCATACGTTAGCGTCGCCAAGCTCTCAATAGTATCAGTCACCAGTAGTATCAGTTACCAGTAGTGTCAGTAGTAATGACTCATAACCATTACTGATTCACTGCCTCCTGCGTGAATCACTGACTGTTATATCACTGACTGCTACTGCTGACCAAGTATGATTTGAATGCCGCTTGCCCTCCGAGGCACTCAGCAAGCCAGTTCAAGTGAAGACGTTAGGTAGACGACAGGTCAGGCTGGGCACTCCCCATATATTCCATCTAATAGACATACTGGAACATCCGACATGAGTGTTTATTACCCCACACGACATCTATCCTCTTTCAGGGACGGCCTCTATCCTCTTTCAGGGGCGACCTCTATCCTTTTTCAGGGATGGCCTCTATCCTCTTCCAGGGATGGCCTCTATCCTTTTTCAGGGATGGCCTGTATCCTCTTCCAGGGATGGCCTCTATCCTTTTTCAGGGATGGCCTCTATCCTCTTCCAGGGATGGCCTCTATCCTTTTTCAGGGATGGCCTGTATCCTCTTCCAGGGACGGCCTGTATCCTCTTCCAGGGACGGCCTGTATCCTCTTTCAGGGACAGCCTCTATCTTCTTCCAGGGACGGCCTCTGGCTTCTTTTAGTCCCAAGCAGGCCGTCGTGGATATATTATGTAATTCAAAATGGTAATCATTTCTGATTAAATTTTTTTATAATAACGGGGTAATTATTTTTATGTTTACGGGAAAGCGCTAAAACCGTAGGAGTTATAAAGCACGTTAAGAATGGGGCTTAATCACATTTCATTCAATGAGGAAGGAGATGGTTTCTCAATCACCCTGAAACAAGAGCCTTTCACCACCTTCAGGGGTCATTTTGAAGAGCTATATTGTCAAAATAATATGTAACTCAAAGTCCAGTGACCTGAGTGTAACATGGACTCATGTTCTCATTACGTTGCCATTTTATTGACGTTTAAAATGCTTTTGGAAATGTACTTTATTCTCGTGTAACATTTTGTACAGTTAAATTATTGGCCAGTCAGTTTTGAGGCTAGTTTAAGTTTTTAATAAATAAATTATAATTTCAGTGACGGCGATTGGGGAATCTCTAGTGATTAATCGGTACGCTGAGAAGGGTAAGTCTCCCAATGAGCAGTTTGTATAAGTTACCCAACTGAGCAGTCTGTGTAACTTACCCCGCTGAGCAGTCTGTGTAAGTTTCCCACTGAGCAGTCTGTGTAAGTTACCCCACTGAGCAGTCTGTATAACTTACCCCACTGAGAAATCTGTGTAAGTTACCCCACTGAGCAGTCTGTGTAAGTTTCCCACTGAGCTCTATGTATAAGTTTCCGACTAAGCGGTGTGTGTAAGAATCCCATTGAAAAGTTTGTGTAAGTTTCTCACTGAGCAATCAGTGCAAGTTTCCCACTGAGCTCTCTGTCTAAGTTCACCAGTGAGCTTTCTGAGTAAGTTTCCCACTGAGCAGTCTGTGTAAGTATCCCACTAACCTATCTGTGTACGCTTCCATCAGAGCTCTGTGTAATTTTCCCACTGAACTCTGTGCAAGTTTCTCACTGAGCTCTATGTAAGTTTCCAATTGAGCTCTGTGTAAGTTTCCAATTGAGCTCTGTGTAACTTTCCCACTCAACTATGAGCAATTCTCCCACTGAGTTCTGTGTAAGTTTCCTCCTGAGCTATGTGCAAGTCTCCCACTGAGTTCTGTGTAAGTTTCCCCCTGAGCTATGTGTAAGTTTCCCCCTGAGCTATGTGTAAGTTTCCCACTGAGCTCTGTGTAAGTTTCACCCTGAGCAGTCTGTAACTTTACCTCTGAGCTCTGTGTAAGTTTCCCAATGTTCTCTCAGTAAGTTTCCCACTGTGTTCTGTGTAAGTTTCCCACTTAGCTCTGTGTAAGTTTCATACTGAACTCTGTGTAAGTTTCCCACTGAACTCTGTGGAAGTTTCTTTCCCTGAGCACTGTGTAAATTTCCCACTGAGCTTTGTGTAAGTTTCCCCCTGAACACACTGTGTAAGTTTCCCACTGAGCTTTGCGTAGGTTTCTCCCTGAACACACTGTGTAAGTTTCCCACTGAGCTCTGTGTAAGTTTCCCACTGAGCTTTGTGTAAGTTTCCCCCTGAACACACTGTGTAAGTTTCCCACTGAGCTCTGTGTAAGTTTCCCACTGAGATTTAATTAACTTTCCCAATGAGCTCTGTGTAAGTTTCCAATTGAGCTTGTGTCATTTTCCCACTGAGATCTCCGCATGTTTCTTACTGATCTCTTCGTTAGTCTCCCAGTGAGCTCTGTATGAGTTTCCCCCTGAGCTCTGTGTAAGATTCTCACTGAGCTCTATGTAAGTTTCCCACTGAGCTCTGTGCAAGTTTCCCACTGAGCTCTGTGCAAGTTTCCCACTGAGCTCTCTGCATAAGTTTTCCCCTGAGGTCTGTGTAAGTTTTGCATTGAGCTCTGTGTAAGTTTCCCACTGAATTTTGTATAAGTTTCCTCCTGAGCTCTGTGTAAGTTTCTCACTGAGCTCTATGTAAGTTTCCCACTGAGCTCTGTTCAAGTTTCCCACTGAGCTCTGTGCAAGTTTCCCACTGAGCTCTCTGCATAAGTTTTCCCCTGAGGTCTGTGTAAGTTTTGCATTGAGCTCTGTGTAAGTTTCCCACTAAGCTCTCTGTATAAGTTTTCCCCTGAGGTCTATGTAAGTTTCTCACTGAGCTCTGTGTAAGTTTCCCACGGAACTCTGTGAAAGTTTCCCACTGAGCTCTGTGTAAGTTTCCCATTCTGCTCTGTGTAAGTTTCCCACTAAGCTCTCTGAATAAGTTTTCCCCAGAGTTCTGTGTATGTTTGCCACTGAGCTTTGTGTAAGTTTCCCACTGAGCTTTGTGTAAGTTTCCCACTGAGCTTTGTGTAAGTTTCCCACTGAGCTTTCTGTATAAGTTTCCCCCTTAGGTCTGTGTAAGTTTCCCACTGACCTATGTGTAAGTTTCGTACTGAGCTCTGCGTAATTTCCCCATTGTTCTCTGTGTAAGTTTCCTCTTAGCTCTGTGTATGCTTCCCACTGAACACTGTGTAATTTTCCCTTTGAGTTGTGTGTAAGTTTTTCCTTGAGCTCTGTGCTAGTTTCCCTCTGAGCTCTTTGCAAGTTTCCCACTGAGCATTGTAAAAATTAAACACTGAGCTCTGTGTAATTTTGCCTCTGAGCTCTGTGTAAGTTTCCCAATGATCTCTGTGTAAGTTTCACCCTGAGCTCTGTGTAAGCTTCCAACTGAGCTCTGTGTAAGTTTTCCCTTGAGCTCTGTGTAAGTTTCCCCCTGAGCTATGTGTAAGTTTCCCACTGAGCTCTGTGTAAGTTTCCCCCTGAGCTATGTGTAAGTTTCCCACTGAGCTATGTGTAAGTTTCCCACTGAGCTCTGTGTAAGTTTCCCCCTGAGCTATGTGTAAGTTTCCCACTGAGCTCTATGTAAGTTTCCCACTTAGCTCTGTGTAAGTTTCCGATTCAGCTCTGTGTATGCTTCCCACTAAAGTCTGTGAAATTTTCCGAGTTGTGTGTAGGTTTTCCCTTGAGCTCTGTGCTAGTTTCACTCTTAGCTCTTTGCAAGTTTCTTACTGAGCTTTGTGTAAGTTTCCCACTGAGCCCTGTGTAATTTTCTTACTGAGTTCTGTGTAAGTTTCGAGCTCAGCTCTCTGTAAGTTTCCAAGTGAGCTCTGTGTAACTTTTCAACTGAGCTCTGCGCAAGTTTCCAATTGAGCTCTGTACGTTTCCCCTTGAGCTCTGTGTAAGTTTCCCACTTAGCTCTGTGTAAGTTTCCCATTGAGCTCTGTGTAAGTTTCCCATTGAGCTCTGTGTAAGTTTCCCACTGAGCTGTGTGTAAGTTTCCAATTCAGTTCTGTGTAAGTTTCCAACTGATCTCTCTGTAAAAGTTTCCACCTGAGCTCTGTGTAAGTTTCCCATTGAGCTCTGTGTAATTTTCACACTGAGTTCTGTGCAAGTTTCACACTGAGCTTTGTGTAAGTTGTTCCCTGAGCTCTTTGTAAGTTTCCCACTGAGCTCTCTGTATAAGTTTCCCCCTTAGCTCTGTGTAAGTTTCCCATTGAGCTCTGTGTAAGTTTCCCACTGAGCTCTCTGTATAAGTTTCCCCCTGAGCTCTGTGTAAGTTTCCCACTGAACTATGTGTAAGTTTCCCAATGAGCTCTGTGTAATTTTCCCACTGAGCTCTGTGCTAGTTTCCCTCTTAACTCTTTGCAAGTTTCCCACTGAGCTCCTCTTCAAGGGGTGGCTCCTTGGCGTGGTGAAGAGGCTCTTGGTCTGAGGAATTAGACCTGTCAGTCTCTTTCCTCAGACCTAACCTAATTACCCCCCAGTCCCCCCTTCCCTATCCCATCCTCCCCATCCTCCCCTTTTTCCTTTCCTCCTCCTCCTCCCCACCCCTCCCTTTTGCCCTTCCTCTTTTTAGCCTTTAGGATTTTTCCCACAGCCGCACTAGTTCCTAGGTAGAGGAAAGGGTACTGAGGTCCACCCCATTCCGTTGAGGTTCTTGGCGTTGGCGTAGTTTGCCGTGGAATCTGGATCGCCTGGGGATGTCCCGATCCCTCTCCGGTATCCCGAAGGGTGGCTTTGGGTGTCTTTCGGGCGATGGGTGTATCTCTGGAAGCCAGCTTTCGGATTCCGGAGGTGGTGGCCGAAGGAGGTATGCTTTGTGGCGGATATCCAGCCACCCTCTCTTTTGTCCACTGAGGTAGCTCGGCAGATGTGAGGTTGCTATCCCGGATTGCTGGTTTACTGGCATGAAGGGTAGGGTATTGCACGGGTTCCATGCTGCATCTGCGCTACTTGTGGTGCTGAGGTCCTCTTGGGTGCGGAGGGAGATTTCTGGCCCTTTCATATTCTCCACCTCTTCGTAACCCAAGCTGGCAATTTGATCAGGCAAATTGGGACCTTTACTCACAACTAACTGTTTTTAGTGAGGTTCCTTCTTCGTCCTCCAGTGATGAGCTTTTACACCTCTTCTTGTCCTCAGTTTTAACCACAGCTTCTCATTCTATACCCCAAACCTCGGGCAAGCATTCTCAGAAATGCGTGCCTTGGTGATCTCCTGCTTGTGCTCGTGCAGTACGTTTGCAACGCGCTGCGTGGGGCAGGTACCGGTATAATAGAACCACTGAGAGACTTCTTGATTTTAAGCAGAAGTGTGCAATCGCTCGCCGTGTCATCAGTGACGCTAAACGCACTTGCTGGCGAGATTATGTTTCCACCATCACCTCTGCTTCCTCTATGAGTGCAGTCCGGAAAAATGTACGAAAACTGAGTGGTAAATATTCTCCTGACCCGGCTCCTGTTCTGCGGGTTGCCGGTGTTGATATAGCAAACCCTCTAGATGTTGCCATTGAAATTGGCAATCATCTGGTACATATTTCTCTGGGGCTCCATCTCTGCCCCTCGTTTCTTTCCTCAAAGTCTGCCAGAGAGTTAGCACCCTTGGACTTTTCTTCTCTCAGAGAAGAACAGTATAATGTGCCTTTTACACTTCAGAAACTTGAGGCAACACTCTCAGCTTGCCGATCATCGACAGCTGGGCCCAACGACATTCATATTCGTATGTTACAACATTTACAACAGTCAGCCTTTGCAGTCCTCTTACGCCTTTTCAATCTTATTTGGTCATAAGGAGTTCTTCCACAGCTCTGGAAATCTGCCATTGTTCTCCCTTTCCGCAAACCAGGTACTACAGGACATGAAACCTCCTACTATCGTCCCATCGCTCTTACAAGTGCAGTTTGCAAAGTGATGCAAAGTCTGGTAAATAGACGTTTAATGTGGTATTAAGAGACACACAACAGTCTCTCTACTCATCAATATGGCTTTCGTAAGGGCCGTTCTACCATAGACCCTTTACTACGTTTGGATACGTATGTTCATAATGCCTTTACGAATAACCACTCAGTTATTGCCATATTTTTTGACCTTGAGAAGGCATATGACACAACTTGGAGGTATAATATTTTGGCCCAAGCCCACTCCTTAGGCCTCCGAGGCAATCTACCATCTTTCCTTAAGAACTTTTTAACTGACAGACATTTCCGTGTTTGAGTCAATAATGTGCTCTCCCCGGACTTTGTCCAAGCTGAAGGTGTCCCTAAGGGATTTGTTCTGAGCACAACACTTTTTCTCCTTGCTATAAATGATATGGCCTTTGTCCTTCCATCCAATATTTGGTCATCACTCTATGTAGATGACTTCACTATTGCTTGTGCAGGCGCTGATTGTCACCTCATTACAGTTTCTCTCCAGCATGCGGTCGACCGTGTTTCCAATTGGGCCACCATGCATGAGTTTAAATTTTCCAGTACCAAAACTCGCCAAATTACTTTCAGTAGATGCTCCATCATCTCCGATCATCCTTTGTACCTCTATGGCTCCCGTATCCCTGAACGTGATACAGTCAGGTTTCTAGGCCTTCTCTTTGACCGTAGGTTATTCTGGAAACCCCACATTATCTCCCTAAAGGCAACTTGTCACAGCAAGCTGAACCTTCTTAAAACCCTTGCTCATCTTTCATGGGGAGCTGATCGTCGAACTCTCCTTCGCCTACATTCAGCCCTCATTTTATCGAAACTCGATTATGGTGACCAGATGTATTCAGCAGCCTCTCCTGCTACTCTCTCTAGCCTTAACCCTATCCATCACCAAGGATTACGTTTATGCCTTGGTGCTTTTCGCTCTTCCCCTGTTGAGAGCCTCTTTGCAGAAGCGAATGTTCCATCCTTGTCTGATCGCCGTGATGCCCATTGCCTTCGCTACTATGTGCGCTCTCACGATCTCCGCAATCCTTCCATTTAAAGAATGGTCACTGATATTAGTAGACATTCTTTATTTGTTTGCCGCCCCTGTTTGCTCCGTCCCTTCTCTCTTCGCCTACATTCGCTCTTGTCTTCCCTTCAGTTACCGTCTTTATATGTTCATGTAGCATCTCACTTTCCCCCCCCCCTGGGAAGTTCCAGCTGTTCGGGTCTGTTCTTCCTCACTCCCTTGCTCGAAAGCCCAACTGCCTACGGTGGCTTCCCACTCTCTTTTTCTTGACCATTTCCACTCTCATTCTTATGACATTGCCAGATGGCTCTAAATCTTCTGACGGCTTCTGATTCGCAGCAGTGTTTCCGGACAGCGTAGTACGAGGGCATTTACTATCTTCGGCTAGCATTTTTACTGCTGAATTGTATGCCATTCTTGCAGCACTTATTTGTATCGTATCTATGCCTGTGTCATCATTTGTGGTTGTCTCAGACTCCCTTAGTGCTCTACAGGCTGTACGGAAATTTGATACATCTCACCCCCTAGTTCTCCGTATCCAACTTTGGCTAAACCGTATCTCTACCAAGCATAAAGATATTGTTTTTTCTTGGGTCCCTGGTCATGTTGACGTACAGGGCAATGAACAGGCAGACACTGCTGCGCGGTCAGCAATACATGACCTACCAATTTCATATAGAGGTGTTCCTTTTCTGGACTATTTTGCTGTAATAGCTACCCACCTTCACACCCGTTGGAAACAACGTTGGTCTGCTCTGCTCAATAACAAACTTTATTCTATTAAACCAAGTATAGGTTACTGGCAGTCTTCTTGTCACCAGTGTCGAGGTTGGAAGACTACTCTCTCCCACCTTCGCATTGGCCATACTCATCTTACCCATGGATATCTCATGGAGAGGCACCCTGCTCCTCTCTGTGAGAATTGTCAGGTTCCAGTATCGGTCAGCCACATTCTTTTAGACTGCCCACTTTATCAACGAGCACGCAGAATTTACCTCCAACGTCGTCTTCACTCCGCTGCTCTCTCTCTACCTTCCCTTCTCGCTGATGGATCCACCTTTCATCCGGACTCATTGACTTTTTGACAACTGACTTACTCCACAAACTCTGATGATGATACCTTCAGCCCTTTCTACCTCAATCTCTTGCTACCCTCTACCCCCGCACTATCCCCTGCCCCGCTGTTTTCTGTAACCTACTAATCATCCCTCCTCCCTTCTACCGCCCAATACCCTCGCTTCCTTCACTACCCTGCAGCGCTGTATAGCCCTTGTGGCGTAGCGCTTCTTTTTTATTATAATAATAATTCCCACTGAGCTCTGTGTAATTTTCCCTTTGAGCTCTGTGTAAGTTTCCCACTGAGCTCTGTGTAAGTTTCCAACTGAGATCTGTGTAAGTTTCCAACTGAGATCTGTGTAAGTTTCTAACTGAGCTCTGTATAAGTTTCCAACTGAGATATGTGTAAGTTTCCAACTGAGCTCTGTGTAAGTCTCCAACTGAGCTCTGTGTAAGTTTCCAACTGAGCTCTGTGTAAGTTTCCAACTGAGCTCTGTGTAAGTTTCCAATTGAGCTCTGTGTAAGTTTCCCCTGAGCTATGTGTAAGTTTCCCACTGAGTTCTGTGTAAGTTTCCCCTAGAGCTATGTGGAAGTTTCCCACAGAGCTCTGTGTTAGATTCCCACAGAGCTCTGTGTAAGCTTCCCCCGGGGCTCTGTGTAAGTTTCCCACTGAACTCTGTGTAAGTTTCTCCCGGAGCAGTCTGTGTAAGTTTCCCACTGATCTCTCTGTAAGTTTCCCACTGAACTATGTGTAAGTTTCCCTCTTAGCTCTTTGCAAGTGTCCTTCTGAGCTTTGTGTAACTTTCCCACTGAGCTCTGTTTAAGTTTCCCAATGAGCACTGTGTAATTTTTCCTCTGAGCTCTGTGTAAGTTTCCTACTATGTTCTGTGTAAGTTTCACACTGAGCCCTGTGTAAATTTCTCACTGAGCTCTGTGTAAGTTTCCAACTGAGCTCTGTGTAAGTTTCCACCTGAGATCTGTGTAAGTTTCCCCCTGAGCTGTGTGTAAGTTTCCAACTGAGCTGTGTGTAAGTTTCCATCTGAGATCTGTGTAAGTTTTCCCCTGAGCTCTGCATAAGTTTCCAACTGAGCTTTGTGTAAGTTTCCACCTGAGATCTGTGTAAATTTCCCCTTGAGCTCTGTATAAGTTTCCAACTGAGCTCTGTGTTAAATTCCCACTGAGCTCTGTGTAAGGTTCCCCCTGAGCTCTGTGTAAGTTTCCCACTGAACTCTGTGTAAGTTTCTCCCTGTGCAGTCTGTGTAAGTTTCCCACTGAGCTCTGTGTAAGTTTCCCACTGAACTCTGTGTAAGTTTCTCCCTGAGCAGTCTGTGTAAGTTTCCCACTGAGCTCTGTGTAAGGTTCCCCCTGAGCTCTGTGTAAGTTTCCCACTGAACTCTGTGTAAGTTTCTCCCTGTGCAGTCTGTGTAAGTTTCCCACTCAGCTCTGTGTAAGTTTCCCACTGAACTCTGTGTAAGTTTCTCCCTGAGCAGTCTGTGTAAGTTTCCCACTGAGCTCTGTGTAAGGTTCCCAACTGAGCTCTGTGTAAGTTTCCCACTGAACTCTGTGTAAGTTTCTCCCTGTGCAGTCTGTGTAAGTTTCCCACTCAGCTCTGTGTAAGTTTCCCACTGAACTCTGTGTAAGTTTCCCACTGAGCTCTGTGTAAGTTTCCCAGTGAGCTCTGTGTAAGTTTCCCAGTGAGCTCGGTGTAAGTTTCCCCCTGAGCTCTGTGTAATTTTTACCCTGAGCTATGTGTAAGTAGCGGGTAATGTTATTTTTGTATCTTTTGCCTTTAGAGCTATCTTATAATACAGTCGATGATGCTCAGATACTCTGACCCTGACCAATGAAAGAGATACTCTGACCCTGACCAATGAAAGAGATACTCTGACCCTGACCAATGAAAGAGATACTCTGACCCTGACCAATGAAAGATATACTCTGACCCTGACCAATGAAAGAGACACTCTGGCCCTAACCAATGAAAGGAATACTCTGGCCCTGACCAATGAAAGAGACACTCTGGCCCTAACCAATGAAAGGAATACTCTGGCCCTGACCAATGAAAGATATACTCTGGCCCTGACCAATGAAAGAGATACTCTGACCCTGACCAATGAAAGATATACTCTGACCCTGACCAATGAAAGAGACACTCTGGCCCTAACCAATGAAAGATATACTCTGGCCCTGACCAATGAAAGATATACTCTGGCCCTGACCAATGAAAGAGACACTCTGGCCCTAACCAATGAAAGGAATACTCTGGCCCTGACCAATGAAAGATATACTCTGGCCCTGACCAATGAAAGAGATTCTCTGACCCTGACCAATGAAAGATATACTCTGGCCCTGACCAATGAAAGATATACTCTGGCCCTGACCAATGAAAGAGATTCTCTGGCCCTGACCAATGAAAGATATACTCTGGCCCTGACCAATGAAAGAGATTCTCTGGCCCTGACCAATGAAAGATATACTCTGGCCCTGACCAAATGAAAGATATACTCGGCCCTGACCAATGAAAGAGATTCTCTGGCCCTGACCAATGAAAGAGATTCTCTGGCCCTGACCAATGAAAGAGATTCTCTGGCCCTGACCCAAAGAAAGATATACTCTGGCCCTGACCAATGAAAGAGATTCTCTGGCCCTGACCAATGAAAGATATACTCTGGCCCTGACCAATGAAAGAGATTCCCTGGCCCTGACCAATGAAAGATATACTCTGGGCCCTGACCAATGAAAGAGATTTTCTGACCCGACCAATGAAAGATATACTCTGGCCCTGACCAATGAAAGATATACTCTGGCCCTGACCAATGAAAGAGATTCTCTGGCCCTGACCAATGAAAGAGATACTCTGGCCCTGACCAATGAAAGAGATTCTCTGGCCCTGACCAATGAAAGATATACTCTGGCCCTGACCAATGAAAGAGATTCTCTGGCCCTGACCAATGAAAGAGATTCTCTGGCCCTGACCAATGAAAGAGATTCTCTGGCCCTGACCAATGAAAGAGATTCTCTGGCCCTGACCAATGAAAGAGATTCTCTGGCCCTGACCAATGAAAGATATACTCTGGCCCTGACCAATGAAAGATATACTCTGACCCTGACCAATGAAAGATATACTCTGGCCCTGACCAATGAAAGATATACTCTGACCCTGACCCAAAGAAAGATATACTCTGACCCTGACCAATGAAAGAGATACTCTGGCCCTGACCAATGAAAGATATACTCTGACCCTGACCAATGAAAGATATACTCTGGCCCTGACCAAAGAAAGAGATTCTCTGGCCCTGACCCAAAGAAAGATATACTCTGACCCTGACCAATGAAAGAGATACTCTGGCCCTGACCAATGAAAGAGATTCTCTGGCCCTGACCAATGAAAGATATACTCTGGCCCTGACCAATGAAAGATATACTCTGGCCCTGACCAATGAAAGAGATACTCTGGCCCTGACCAATGAAAGATATACTCTGGCCCTGACCAATGAAAGAGATACTCTGGCCCTGACCAATGAAAGAGATTCTCTGGCCCTGACCAATGAAAGATATACTCTGGCCCTGACCAATGAAAGAGATTCTCTGGCCCTGACCAATGAAAGATATACTCTGGCCCTGACCAATGAAAGATATACTCTGGCCCTGACCAATGAAAGATATACTCTGGCCCTGACCAATGAAAGAGATTCTCTGGCCCTGACCAATGAAAGAGATTCTCTGGCCCTGACCAATGAAAGAGATTCTCTGGCCCTGACCAATGAAAGATATACTCTGGCCCTGACCAATGAAAGAGATTCTCTGGCCCTGACCAATGAAAGAGATTCTCTGGCCCTGACCAATGAAAGAGATTCTCTGGCCCTGACCAATGAAAGAGATTCTCTGGCCCTGACCAATGAAAGAGATTCTCTGGCCCTGACCAATGAAAGAGATACTCTGGCCCTGACCAATGAAAGAGATTCTCTGGCCCAGACCAATGAAAGATATACTCTGGCCCTGACCAATGAAAGAGATTCTCTGGCCCTGACCAATGAAAGAGATACTCTGGCCCTGACCAATGAAAGATATACTCTGGCCCTGACCAATGAAAGAGATACTCTGACCCTGACCAATGAAAGAGATACTCTGGCCCTGACCAATGAAAGAGATACTCTGGCCCTGACCAATGAAAGAGATACTCTGGCCCTGACCAATGAAAGAGATTCTCTGGCCCTGACCAATGAAAGAGATACTCTGACCCTGACCAATGAAAGAGATTCTCTGGCCCTGACCAATGAAAGAGATACTCTGGCCCTGACCAATGAAAGATATACTCTGGGCCCCGACCAATGAAAGAGATTCTCTGGCCCTGACCAATGAAAGAGATTCTCTGGCCCTGACCAATGAAAGAGATACTCTGGCCCTGACCAATGAAAGAGATACTCTGGCCCTGACCAATGAAAGAGATACTCTGGCCCTGACCAATGAAAGAGATTCTCTGGCCCTGACCAATGAAAGAGATACTCTGACCCTGACCAATGAAAGAGATTCTCTGGCCCTGACCAATGAAAGAGATACTCTGGCCCTGACCAATGAAAGATATACTCTGGCCCTGACCAATGAAAGAGATTCTCTGGCCCTGACCAATGAAAGAGATTTCTCTGGCCCTGACCAATGAAAGAGATTTCTCTGGCCCTGACCAATGAAAGAGATACTCTGGCCCTGACCAATGAAAGAGATTCTCTGGCCCTGACCAATGAAAGAGATTCTCTGGCCCTGACCAATGAAAGAGATACTCTGGCCCTGACCAATGAAAGAGATTCTCTGGCCCTGACCAATGAAAGAGATTCTCTGGCCCTGACCAATGAAAGAGATACTCTGGCCCTGACCAATGAAAGAGATTCTCTGGCCCGACCAATGAAAGAGATTCTCTGGCCCTGACCAATGAAAGAGATTCTCTGGCCCTGACCAATGAAAGAGATTCTCTGGCCCTGACCAATGAAAGAGATTCTCTGGCCCTGACCAATGAAAAAGATACTCTGGCCCTGACCAATGAAAGAGATTCTCTGGCCCCCGACCAATGAAAGAGATACTCTGACCCTGACCAATGAAAGAGATTCTCTGGCCCTGACCAATGAAAGAGATACTCTGACCCTGACCAATGAAAGATATACTCTGGCCCTGACCAATGAAAGAGATTCTCTGGCCCTGACCAATGAAAGATATACTCTGGCCCTGACCAATGAAAGAGATTCTCTGGCCCTGACCAATGAAAGATATACTCTGGCCCTGACCAATGAAAGAGATTCTCTGGCCCTGACCAATGAAAGATATACTCTGGCCCTGACCAATGAAAGATATACTCTGACCCTGACCAATGAAAGAGATTCTCTGGCCCTGACCAATGAAAGAGATTCTCTGGCCCTGACCAATGAAAGATATACTCTGGCCCTGACCAATGAAAGAGATTCTCTGGCCCTGACCAATGAAAGAGATTCTCTGGCCCTGACCAATGAAAGATATACTCTGGCCCTGACCAATGAAAGAGATTCTCTGGCCCTGACCAATGAAAGAGATACTCTGGCCCTGACCAATGAAAGATATACTCTGGCCCTGACCAATGAAAGATATACTCTGGCCCTGACCAATGAAAGATATACTCTGGCCCTGACCAATGAAAGATATACTCTGGCCCTGACCAATGAAAGAGATTCTCTGGCCCTGACCAATGAAAGATATTTCTCTGGCCCTGACCAATGAAAGATATACTCTGGCCCTGACAAATGAAAGATATACTCTGGCCCTGACCAATGAAAGATATACTCTGGCCCTGACCAATGAAAGAGATTCTCTGGCCCTGACCAATGAAAGATATACTCTGGCCCTGACCAATGAAAGAGATTCTCTGGCCCTGACCAATGAAAGATATACTCTGGCCCTGACCAATGAAAGGAATACTCTGGCCCTGACCAATGAAAGAGATTCTCTGGCCCTGACCAATGAAAGATATACTCTGGCCCTGACCAATGAAAGAGATTCTCTGGCCCTGACCAATGAAAGAGATTCTCTGGCCCTGACCAATGAAAGATATACTCTGGCCCTGACCAATGAAAGGAATACTCTGGCCCTGACCAATGAAAGATATACTCTGGCCCTGACCAATGAAAGATATACTCTGGCCCTGACCAATGAAAGAGATTCTCTGGCCCTGACCAATGAAAGATATACTCTGGCCCTGACCAATGAAATAGATTCTCTGGCCCTGACCAATAAAAGAGATTCTCTGGCCCTGACCAATGAAAGATATACTCTGGCCCTGACCAATGAAAGATATACTCTGGCCCTGACCAATGAAAGATATACTCTGGCCCTGACCAATGAAAGATATACTCTGACCCTGACCAATGAAAGATATACTCTGGCCCTGACCAATGAAATAGATTCTCTGGCCCTGACCAGTAAAAGATATACTCTGGCCCTGACCAATGAAAGATATACTCTGGCCCTGACCAATGAAATAGATTCTCTGGCCCTGACCAATAAAAGAGATTCTCTGGCCCTGACCAATGAAAGAGATTCTCTGGCCCTAACCAATGAAAGATATACTCTGGCCCTGACCAATGAAAGATATACTCTGACCCTGACCAATGAAAGATATACTCTGGCCCTGACCAATGAAATAGATTCTCTGGCCCTGACCAGTAAAAGATATACTCTGGCCCTGACCAATGAAAGATATACTCTGACCCTGACCAATGAAAGATATACTCTGGCCCTGACCAATGAAATAGATTCTCTGGCCCTGACCAGTAAAAGATATACTCTGGCCCTGACCAATGAAAGAGATATTCAACAAACATCCCAAATTTCAGTGAGAAATTAAAGTCACTAATAACAAACAGACAAATGAATAAGCACCACCTTCTCTTAGCTGGAGACTTCAACATCAACCTTGGCTTACTAGATGATCAGCCTGTAACTGATTTCATCAACAATATGAACAACACACTTCTCATACCAACAATAACTAAACCAACCAGGCTCACTGAGACAAGTTCAATCATAATAGACCACATATGGACCAATATACTAGCCCCCCTTAAATCAGGGATAATCACAGATAGCACTACAGTCCACTACCCTACCTTCCTCCTGACAAACATTAGTAAACCACCACTTGAATACAACAAAGTCTCATATAGACTCCATGACGAGGCCTCAATAAGGAAGTTCAGAGCTGACCTAGAGACTGTTGACTGGCCTACAGAATTCTCCAAGGCCAATGGTATTGATGACTGGACAGACATTTTTCTTAACAAATTACTTGGACTGTACAACAAACATTGTCCTATAAAAACGAAACAGATCACAAACAAACGGCTTGGTTGCCCATGGCTAACCAGCACCATTCTGAAATCCACTGACAAGAAACACCAATATGAAAAGCAATATAGACAGGGCTTAATACACAAAGATATTCTTAAACACTATTCATCAGTTCTCACGAAAGTAATAAAGAAAGCCAAACAACTATACTACTCCAGTAGATTCACAGACACTAGAGGAGATATAAAAAAAACTGGAAAACACTCTCTCAGATTCTAGGGACCCACAAACTGAAAAAAACAAGAATATTGTCCTAACTAAACCTAATGAAACACCACTACATCCCACTGACACAGCTAACAAGATAAACGACTTTTTCTCAACCATAGGATCTAACCTCGCCAATAAAATCCCACATAACAATGCCCATGCCGGGGACTACCTAGATGGGAATTTCCCAAATTCCTTCTATCTTGCACCAACTGAGCCCACGGAAGTCACCGAGATTCTAAAGTCACTTAAAAATAACTCAGGGAATCTGTCTCATGTCCCACCATTACTGTACAAGCGAGCGGCCCATGTCCTTTTGCATGCTATTTCGTTACTTTTTAACAAGTCACTAGAAACTAGCACCTTCCTGAAACTACTCAAGATGGCAAGGGTTACACCAATACAATATCAAACTTACCATTGATATCCAAAATCTTTGAGAAACTCGTGCACAGGAGACTATATTCATTTATAATGGCACAAAATATACTCAACCCCTGCCAATTTGGATTCAGGAAAAATAAAAGCACTAATGATGCGATCATAAAAATGCTAGATCTGCTTTACACAGCATTGGAAAATAAGGAACATCCACTAGGAATTTTTATTGACCTAAGAAAAGCTTTTGACACAGTAGACCACGACATCCTACTCCACAAACTTGACCATTACGGTATAAGAGGCCATGCACTTGCTTATTTCAAATCTTACCTTACTAATAGGTATCAGTATGTCACCATTAAAGACACAGCATCAACAACACGGCCACTTGATACTGGAGTTCCGCAGGGAAGTGTCCTTGGTCCCCTGCTCTTCCTCATATACATCAATGATCTTCCAAACATATCCCAACACCTGAAACCAATTCTCTTTGCTGACGACACGACTTACGTCATCTCTCACCCTAATTTTGCCATCCTCAACACCATTGTTAACGAGGAGCTGATTAAAATATCGACTTGGATGACAGCCAATGAACTTATGCTTAACACTGACAAAACCTACTGTTATGTTTGGTAGCAGAGCAGGAGATGCACAAATTAACATTAAGATCGACAACACTTTAATTACCAGACGTAATGAGGGCAAATTCCTAGGCCTATACCTTGACAACAACCTGAATTTCAGCACCCATATCCAACACATAACCAAAAAAGTATCCAAAACGGTTGGGATCCTCTCCAAGATACGATACTACATGCCGCAAAATGTCCTTCTCATCTATGCTATTTGTGCTTGGGGATCAACTGCAGCAACACACCTAAAAGCAATAATAACCCAACAAAAAGCTGCAGTAAGAATAATCACTAAATCCCATCCCTGGCAACACACCCCCCCACTCTTCATAGATCTAAACTTACTCCCTGTTCAGTACATCCACACTTACTACTGTGCAATCTACATCTACAGGACCTTAAACTCCAATATCAACCTTGACCTAAAACGCTTTATTGATAGTTGTGACAGAACCCACAGGCATAACACCACACAAACATCTCTACGACATTCCCCGTGTCCGACTAAACCTTTACAAAAATTCAATGTATGTCAAAGGCCCTAAAATCTGGAACACCCTACCTGAGAACTCTAGAACTGCAGACACATTCATCACCTTCAAAACTACCATTAGAAAACATCTTATCTCCCTGATACACCCCATCAACTAAATACACGAATACCACCTGGTGGTTCACACTTACACTCACTCACCCATTTGACCATAAACAGAAATATTAATCTCAATCTTAAAATAATGAATCCTGTGATACTCCAATACTGAAACTATGTACTGTGCCAAAACAAAAGCATTCACATTGCTAAACTCACGAACTAGTATTTAGTCACTTAGCCATAATACCAACTTACCTCATAATTTGTAATATTTTAAAATTAAGAATTAAACTAAGTCTGCCCGAAATGCCTAGCCATGCTAGGTGTTCTAGTGGTACACTCTGTAATCATTATTTAACTACATGTAAACCACACAATAACCAAATTCTGTAAACTCAGCATTGTAATCCTTATAGAGAATAAACTTTGAATTTGAATTAAAGAGATACTCTGGCCCTGACTAATGAAAGAGAGACTCTGGCCCTGACAAATGAAAGAGATATCCTGGCCCTGACCAATGAAAGAGATACTCTGGCCCTGACCAATCTAAGAAATATCCTGGCCCTGACCAATGAAAGAGATACTCTGGCCCTGACAAATGAAAGAGATACTCTGGCCCTGACCAATGAAAGAAATATCCTGGCCCTGACCAATGAAAGAGATACTCTGGCCCTGACCAATGAAAGAGATACTCTGGCCCTGATCAATGAAAGAGATACCCTGGCCCTGACCAATGAAAGAGATACTCTGGCCCTGACCAATGAAAGAGATAATCTGGCCCTGAACATTAGGGGCCAACAGGAGTATTGCATCTTTTGCGTGTTTCATTATAAACTAGAAAAGTTACTTTAACTTATTTGAAACATATCGAAACTAACTTAGTAAGAGTAGATAAATATTTAGACAAGGTTTCAATCAGTGCTAAACTGTTATCAAGACGCAACTTGAAAATGGTTCCAGTTGAGCCAAAATATTGACTCAAGATTTTTTTTCAAATTGCAGGTTAAATTTTTATAATTTTTTTTTTTTTTTTTTTGTCAAATTTCAAGAATGTGTGACATTTCCAGGCAACAGCATTAATTATTTTGTGTATTGAGTCACTCTCACAAAGTCGAAACATTTCACTTACATGAATTAATGAATTAACTTTCTATAAATCCTGGAGTATTTATTTACTTGTATTATAAAGTTTTTATCGATGTAAAAAACTAAATCATAAAAATTTCCTAAAAGGAGATAAACCCTTATGGTGTTGAAAGATTTTTTTTTTTTTTTTTTTTTTTGCCTTTCTGTTTTGGAGCTTAAAAGTTTCGTGTTGATATGGGACTTCTGATTTGGACGCTGAATTTTCATCTGGACACCCACTTTCTATATCTAAGTATACGAACGTGTGTTGATTATACGGTTTGATAAGTAATTCTTATATGACTGGTTCAACGACAGTCATCTCGTTCACATACATCACTGACTGTGTCTTATTTTATATGTAAACAGTTAACTGATCTCACATAACTGAACAAGTGACTTCTCATACTACAACACAAGTGCTTCTTATCGAACAAATGAACACTACAACAAAAATGTGACTGTCCTCGCGCAGCTGGATTAGTGACTGTATGTTACTTTCTAACTGGGTCGGTGACTGTCTATTCTCATTCAACTGAAGCAATGACTCATTATGCAAATGAGCAAATTACTGTTCTAATACAATTGGACAAGTGACCGTTTTAGTACATATGTACAGTTAACTGTTCTCGTTTAACTGTATCACTCACGATGCCCATTTAACTAGAAAAGTGACTGTTCTAATGTTATTATAACACTGACTCTTACAGTTGGACCAGTGAGGGTGTGCACGCTCAAGCTGAGCTCCGAGGCGCTCTTTATGGAGATCGGAGGACTAGGCTTCCCAAGAAACTCTCCTATTAAAGCACTCTTCGACCACCAGTGAGTTGGCTGGGATTCTCAGGAGGGAATTATCGTTATTGTTTTCATATGGCAGCGCAATGATTGAATGGAATGTGGCGGTAAAGAAATTTAATTGCAGGAAGAGAAGAGGCACCTCTACTCTGCATCATCCCTCGTCAGTAGAGGAAAGTGGAGGTCGGAGAGGTTGAAGGAAAGACAATATAGGGTAATGGAAAGTAGTGGTATAAAGGGAAGGTAGAGGGAAGAGTGAGAAGAAAAACTGGGAATTGTTGTGTTTTGTTCGTTTCATGAATTAAACGAATTACATAATATAAATAGTTCACACTACAGAAATTAGTATTTGCCAAAATTATAATTTATTTGGAAAATATTATACCTTCGCTTTTACTTTATCTTGTTATTTAAACACAAAACTTAGATCGTCAGTAAATATTAAGTAACAATTTCAGAATTTAACATAAAAAAATATTTTTTTTAGCCAAAGCGGTAGGAACATGCACATTATATATATATATATATATATATATATATATATATATATTATATATATATATATATATATATATATATATATATATATATATATATATATTATATATACATATATATATATTATATATATATATATATATATATATATAGAGAGAGAGAGAGAGAGAGAGAGAGCGAGAGAGAGAGAGAGAGAGAGAGAGAGAGAGAGAATAATATGATCATATTAATGGAGGAACACTGCAGCATGCCTACAGGCCCATACAAGGCAGGATCTTATCAAAACCACCCAAGAATTTGTCCACCTTTTTCCCAAAGTTGCCTATGAATTTGGTTCCGTATTCTCAAACATTAATCAAACCCATCATCTTCCATTCATATATTTGTCCAATCTCTTATTAAAGCTACCCAGGGTCCTAGCCTCCATTACCCTTCTCGTAGGATTGGTCCACGTATCGACAACTCTGAAAACCAACACTTACCTATATCCTTTATATATCTATTTACTTGGTTCGATATTAACAGTATTTTGTTAATATCAGCTTTGTCTTTTTACACTAGTATATTTGTTAATAAAATAATTTTGTCCTCTGAAAAATGACAGTAGTAATAGTGTTGCACAGTTTTATTGCATCGTGTCACAGGACTTTCTCATGTGGAATGAGCAGAGTTCACGGTCATGAGATCTAACTTACTGAGAGTATATCAAGTTGCCAGGAATTCGAAAACCAATCTAAAAGTTTTTTTCCCATTTATATTAAACAAAAGCTAGAGAAAAGATAGGTCCCCTTAAAAAATATCTCTAGGCATAACTCTGCTCCATTTTTAATCTTTAATTCCTCTCGGTTTTCACACAGGAAGACACTAACAATATCCGAGTAATTAACTTTAGGGATATTAGATATAACAAAAATGATCCCAAATGGATGAACAATATATTAAAACATCTCATTGGTCAAAAGAGAGGCATATATAGGCTTATCAAAAGAGGGGAGGGCCAGTTAAGAAATCAATATATTCAATTAAAGAGAGAAATTAAAAAATGAATAAGAAAAGCAAAAATGGATTATGAGGTTAAGGTCGCAATTGATTCAAAGACTAACCCAAAAGGGTTCTTTCATGTATACAGAAGTAAGATTAGGGACAAGATAGGCCCACTTAAGAGTAACTCTGGTCAGATCACTGACAGTGATAAGGATATGTGTGAAATTTTCAATACTTACTTCCTCTTAGTTTTTACCCAGGAAAATACTAACGAAATTCCAGAAATAATAGATTATGTAGAACAGGACGATAATAAACTATGCACGATTGCGGTAACTAGTGATATGGTTCTCAGACAGACAGAGAAATTAAAACCTAACAAAACCCCAGGTCCTGATGAACTGTTTGCAAGGGTATTGAAGGAATGTAAAGAGGAACTTTGCATGCCTTTGGCTAATCTTTTCAATACATTACTACAAACTAGCATAGCGCCTGATAAATGGAAAATGGCAAATGTAATACCTATTTACAAGGCAGGTGACAGGTCCTTAGCTTCGAACTACAGACCAATAAGCCTTACCTCCATAGTGGGTAAATTTATGGAATAAATAATTGCCGAAGCATTTCGTAGCCATCTCGAAAGGCATAAATCGATTAATGAATCTCAGCACGATTTTACAAAGGGGCGTTCCTGTCTTACGAATATACTAACTTTCTTCACTAAGATATTTGAGGAGGTAGATCATGGTATTGAATATGATATTGTGTATATGGACTTCAGTAAGGCTTTCGATAGAGTTCCACATCAGAGGCTATTGAGGAAACTTAAGACACACGGAACAAGAGAAATTTTTTCCTTGGATGAGGCATAGTTGACGAATACGCAGCAGAGAGTTTGCATAAATGGGGAGAAATCAGACTGGGGACACGTCACAAGTGTGTTCCACAGGGGTCAGTGTTGGGCCCCTTGTTGTTCACAATCTACATAAACGACATAGATGAGGGAAAAAATAGCGACATAAGCAAATTTGCTGAAAACGCCAAAATAGGCCGTCCAATTCATTCTAATGAGGACATTGGAGCGCTCCAGGATGATTTGAATATACTGATGCAGTGGTCAGAGAAGTGGCAGATGCAGTTTAATATAGACAAATGCAAAGTTCTAAATGTTGGACAGGAAAATTACCATGCCACATGTGAACTAAATAATGTAGAACTTAATATTACGGATTGCAAAAAGGATTTAGGAGTTCTGGTTAGCAGTAATCTAAAACAAAGACAACAGTGCATTGGTGTTCGCAATAAAGCTAACAGAATCCTTGGCTTCATAGCTAGAAGTATAAGTAATAGAAGTCCTCAGGTTGTTCTTCAACTCTATATATCTTTGGTTAGTACTCATTTAGACTATGCTGCTCAGTTCTGGTCACTGTATTACAGAATAGATATAAATGCTCTGGAAAACGTACAAAGGAGGATGACAAAGTTGATCCCATGTATCAGAAATCTTACCTATGAGGATAGACTGAGGGCCCTGAATCTGCACTCTCTAGAAAGGCGTAGAATTAGTGGGATATGACTGAGGTGTATATATGGGAAACAGGAATTGATAAAGGAGATGTAAATAGCATGCTAAAAATATGTAAAATAGACAGGACTCTCAGCAATGGCTTTAAACTGGAAAAATTCAGATTCAGGAAGGATATAGGAAAGCAATGGTTTGGTAAAAGAGTTGTGGATGAGTGGAACAAACTCCCGAGTACCGTCATAGACGCTAAGACGTTGTTTAGTTTTAAAAATTGGTTGGATAAATACATGAGTGGATGTGGGTGGGTGTAAGTTGGAAGTGACTAGTCTGTGCTACTAGGTCAGATGCAGCGCTCCTCCCTTAAGTAACTAGTCTGACCTCACTAGGTCAAGGCATTGGCTTAAGCCAGTGGGAGAATAGGAGCTGTCTTGCAAAGGCCAGTAGGCCTGTTGCAGTGTTCCTTCTTTGTTATGTTCTTACGTTATTAACTGTTTCATATGTGTTTTACTTATCAACTTGTCGGAGTTATATACCTTTTTCATATTCATTAACAAGCGTGTTTAGTGACTAATGTGGTTCCTATATTCAAATCAGAGGATAAGTCCATTCCATCAAATTACCGTCCAATAAGCCTGACGTCTATAGCAGGCAAACTATTAGAATCAATTATAGTTTATATTGTTAGAAGCCACCTTGAAGAGCATAATTTGATTAATGAATTTCAGCATGGATTCACGAGACATCGTTCCTGACTGACAAATTTACTGACATTCTTCAATAAAACATTTGAGGCAGAAGACAGTGATAAAGAATATGATGTTTATTTAGATTTCAGTAAAACTGGCAGCTCATGGTATAGGAGTAAAGTTCTAGCATGGACTGAGGCATGGCTTACCAACAGAGAGAAGAGTGTTTTCATTAATGGGGTCAGATCTGAATGGAGACTGCTCACTAGTGGCATTCCACAAGGATCAGTTTTTGGCCCATTGTTGTTCATAATTTACATTAATGACTTTGATGACAGAATTACAAGTGACATGAACAAATCTGCTGATGATACCAAAATAGGCCGAATGATTGATAAGAGGATACTAGTGAACTCCAGGAGGATTTGGACAAATTAGTAGTGGCAGATGAAGTTCAGTGTGGAAAAGTGTAAGGTCCTAGTTCTTGAGAATGAGAATGTAAAGCAAAAGGACACAAGTGCTACTAATGTGACATTTTTATTGTGGCAACATTTCGCTCTCCAAAAGCTTTGTCAAGCCGTAACGACTTAACATAGCTCATGGAGAGCGAAACGTTACCAAAATAAAATGTCACATTAGTTGCACTTGTGTCCTTTTACTTTGCATATTGTCGGTAATTCTACCAATTTTATTACAATTTGTCGGAATGAGAATAACACTCGAAGTTATAAACTAGGTGAAGTAGAGCTTGATAACACAGAGTGTGAAAAGGACTTGGGAGTTATGGTAAGCAGAAACCTAAAGCCAAGTCAACAGTGCCTAAGTGTGCGCAATAAGCCTAACAGAGTACTAGGATTTATTTCAAGATGAATAAGTAAAAGGAGTCCAAAAGTTATTTTACTGTTCTACATCACTAATAAGGCCTCACTTGGATTATTGCCACTCAGTTTTTGTCTCCTTACTACAGAATGAATATAAATTCATTGAAGAACATACAGAAAATGGTGACTAAAATGATTCACTGTATAAGGAATCTCCCTTATGAACAGAAAACCTAGATCCTTGAATCTTCACTCTCTTGAGAGACGTAAAATGAGATGAGATATCATCGCAGTGTATAAGTGCATTATGGGCATAAACAAAGACGATATTGAAGATTGAGACACTTATGCAACATATGGGAATCTTTACTGAAGAAACGTTTCGTCACACAGTGGCTTCATCAGTCCAATACAGAGCAGAAAGGTGTAAGGAGAGGAGGAGTTAGAGGTAATCAGTTCCTCAGACTGGAATCGATGTGTTCAGTCCATCACTCTTGTAGAAAGTACAGCATATGGCCAGAGAGGTGGCTTATATACTGTAGTCAGGTGAGTCGATGCAGGAGGAGGCGGGATCACAGGGAAACCATCCACTAGTGTAAGTCTTCGTCCAAACGTTGGAGAAGTGTTGAAGAATTCTTTGTATCAAGTTCCCAAGATGTTGGAGTGTCTGACACATGTGATAAATAGTTATCAAAACCGGCAAGTTGAAGATTGAGACACTTATGCAACATATGTGAATCTTTATTGAAGAAACGTTTCTTCAATAAAGATATCCCCACCCCTGTTATGGTTTGTTTGCAATCTTGTCATTACGATTTCTTAAGTCATAAGGTAATAGATTTATTTAAGCTTATTGCATGGGCAGCACTGAAAACGGGTTGGGCAAATATTTTGTTAGTCAGTTGGATTTGTGGAGGACCTGCCTAGAATGGGCCAACAAGCCTACTGTAGTGTTTCTCCATTCTTATGTTCTTATGCTTGTTACTTGGGGATTTACTCTAATGTTCTCTAACATTTTTAAGAAAGTATCCAAATTTTGAAGGATACTCTCAGATTGCATTTTTTTCAGAATAACTCAAAATTATTGCATTTGTTAACGTGGCTTTATAACTTGGACACTTGTATAACGTATTTATTATAACTGCAGAATTAACTGGATAAGGAGCACAGGAATCGGATGGAAAGCCGAAAAGACATGCGTTCCTCCCTTGCCTAGTGTGGAGGAGTCCAAACCTCTGAATCTTTTTAAGATGAAGGGTGTCTTGGTAGTGTGGGCTTCAGGAGTGTGTGTTGCTACCCTCACCTTTCTTGTGGAGAAGATTACCAAGTACAAGACTACATAACCGTCTGTCATCCTGGGACATACAAAAAAAAAAAAACACCTGTAAAGTCTGATTGTATAGTCTGGCGGCTCTGCAAGACTATATAACCTTCTATGTGTTCTATTTATCTGCATCATCCTTCTGGTTGTCTACATGGTTATTCTTTCTGATGCTCTGCTATACTACCCGATCCCCTCTCGTGTTCTGTGGTTTTATTCCTTTATTTCAAGTTTTGTAATTTAGTACAGTCCTCACTGATGTTCTTCAATACTGGCACTAAATATATGAACATTAACGAGAAAATCCAAGAGCATTACTGATATTTGAAAACATGGATGAGGTTATTAGGATTTAAAGTTAATTGACTTTTAATTAAGGTTAACTGGGTATAAATGATAATTGGATTTTAATGTTAACTGGGTTTAAAGGTTAATTGGGCTTCAAGGTTAAATAGGTTTTAAGGTTAACTTTGTCTTTAAGGTTACATTGCATTCTGTTTACCACCATGCAAGATAAATTTAATTCCAAGTAAAGGAATGAAAGTAAAGCTCCCAGCATATATACACTGAGAAAAATACACTACTCAGGGTATGTATCCTGTGTGAAATAACTTGATTAAAACATTAATAAAGTTATTAGTTACAAATGCAATTATATAAGCAGTAATAAAAATCACTTCCAACATCAAAATTGTTTCCGATTTGCTCAATAGTTTAATTAGTTGTCAATAAAAAAGTCGCTTTATTTGGATTATGGTGTTCAGTTTTGGCCTCCTTACTACAGGATGGATATAGATTCATTGGAGAACATACAGAGAAGAATGAATAAAATGATTTGCTGTATAAGGAATCTCCCGTATGAAGATAGACTTAGAGCCTTGAATCTTCACTCTCTGGAGAGACGTAGAATGAGGGGAGATATCACGAAGTGTATAAATGGTTGACGGGCATAAACAAAGGTGATATTAATAAATTACTGAGGATGTCGGACCAGGTAAGAACCAGAAATAACGAATTTAAGTTGGATAAATTTAAATTTAGAAAGGGCATAAGTAAGTGGTGACCTGTACTCGGAGTGGTGACCTGTACTAGGGAGTGGTGACCTGTACTTTGTGAAGACGTGTCTCGTGTGTTCTCTGTGGACTGAACCAAGATGCCCTCCATCGAACAACTTCACCAGCAGCTTAAGGAGGAATTGAGGGTAGCGAAGATAAAGATACGGCAATTGACTGAGGAAAACAAGAGGATTCGTAGTAGTCCTCCTGTTGTGAGTCTTCAGGTCAAGAAGAGATCCTGGACAGTGGCTGGACAGCATGGAGCGAAGTTGATGATCAAGAAGACGAATGGAAAGGTAGAAACCATGAAGAAGAAAGAGACTGCTGTGGAAACTGTTGTGGAAACATCTAATGCATTCTCCGTGCTACCCTCCAGGACAACACTAGCATCCTCTGGAGCACTGTGTTCCAAGACAACCCCATCCAACCCACCCATTTTATTTTCCAAGCTGTCATACCATGCTGACATGTCTTTATGATATATATATATATATATATATATATATATATATATATATATATATATATATATATATATATATATTATATAATATGCAAAACAACCAACCACTGTGAAAGAATAAAGAAATTCCAAGCGCATTCGTGACAACTCACATTATCAAGGAACAACCCACAAACAAAATATTCTACCCAAGAATTAAGAATTTTAAAATTTATTATTTGTCCAATGTATTATTAAATTCTTCCAAAATTCTATTAATTATAAATGGATCTAATTTACATAAACCAAAGGAAATATATTATTGTCAAAACTGCTTTTTATGAAACAAGATTCAATTATATTCCTGTCGACCATGGACTTGCTTGATACAACTTTCTCAACTTCTTGAAAATCAATTGGATGGTTAAAATCTCTCACTTGAACAAATAGAGCATTGGAATCTTGTTCAGTTCTAATGCTATATTTATGCAGTTTCAATCTTAGTTCGAGACTTTTACCAGTTTGACCGTAATAAACTTTATCGCAAATTTTACAAGGAATCTTAGACACATCCGCCAGCATTTTGGGGGGAATACTTTGTCAAAAGTTTTTTTACTTTGAAATTAAAAGTCTTAAGAAGAGAAGGCATATCAATCATGTTTTCATGGTAAGGGAGAACCAACATATTTTTAGTTGAATAAGGCTGGTTGTCCCTTTTTGGATTGTAAAAAGTATTTCTAGCAATTTTTTAAAGATTTATCAATTACGTTTCTTGGGTATTTCAAGTCAGACCAATTATTAGCTCCATAGGATCAGTTTCATATAAATTATCCAAATGTCTTGTTGACATTTTGACCCCTATTGTTGGCAAAATTTCTAACTTTAATGTTAAAACCAACATAGATTTAGTTGATAAATTAAGCTCCTTGACTGACTTAAATGATTTTTAGTTTTGATGTTACTTCCGTGTTTACGAAAGTTCCTGTTGATGATTTATTAAGTTTCTTATCTGAAGAACTCGTTAACTATGATTTACCATTGCCAGTTCCTACTATCATTAAACTTATTAAACTTTGCATTGTTGATGCAAAATTTGTATTTAATGATAAGTTTTACACTCAGAAGTTTGGTATGGCAATGGGAAATCCTCTTTCACCTGTTCTTAGTAACCTATACATGGAATTTTTTGAAACAAGGTTGCTTAACACAATCCTCCCTAATAGAGCAAAATGGTTCAGATATTCAAAGTTTATTCTCTATAAGGATTACAATGCTGAGTTTACAGAAATTTGGTTATTGTGTGGTTTACATGCAGTAAAATTGTGATTACAGAGTGTACCACTAGAACGCTTAGCATGGCTAGGCATTTCGGGCATACTTAGTTTTATTCTTAATTGTAAAATATTACAAATTATGAGGTAAGTTGGTATTATGGCTAAGTGACTAAATACTAGTTTGTGAGTTTAGCAATGTGAATGCTTTTGTTTTGGCACAGTACATAGTTTCAGTATTGGAGTATCACAGGATTCATTATTTTAAGATTGAGATTAATATTTCTGTTTATGGTCAAATGAGTGAGTGAGTGTAAGTGTGAACCACCAGGTGGTATTCGTGTAGTTAGTTGACGGGGTGTATCAGGGAGATAAGATGTTTTCTAATGGTAGTTTTGAAGGTGATGAATGAGTCTGCAGTTCTAGAGTTGTCAGGTAGGGTATTCCAGATTTTAGGGCCTTTGACATACATTGAATTTTTGTAAAGGTTTAGTCGGACACGGGGAATGTCGTAGAGAGGTTTGTGTCTGGTGTTATGCCTGTGAGTTCTGTCACAACTATCAAGAAAGCGTTTTAGGTCAAGGTTGATATTAGAGTTTAAGGCCCTGTAGATGTAGATTGCACAGTAGTAAGTGTGGATGTACTGAACTGGGAGTAAGTTTAGTCTATGAAGAGTGGGGGGGTGTGTTGCCAGGGATGGGGTTTTTATGATTTTTTTGCGCTTTTGGGGGGTTATTTTTGGGCTTAGGGTGTTGCTGCAGTTGATCCCCAAGCACAAATAGCATAGGAGGTATGGATAAAAAAGTGAGTGATAGTGTGAGAAGGGCTTTTTTTTGCGGACTAGTATCGTATTTTGGAAAGGGGATCCCAAACCTTTTTGGATATTTTTTTTGGTTATATCTGGATAGGGGTGCGAAATTCAGGTTGTTTAAAGGTAAAGCCTGGGAAATTTCCCCCCCCCCATTTTTCTGAATTAGGTGTTGTAATTTTTAATTTTAAATTGTGCCTCCTCCTGCACCAAACATAATATAGTGGGTTTTTATCATGTTAAGCGTAATTTTTGGCTGCCCCAATCGATATTTTAATCACTCCTCATTCCAATGGTTTGGGGGTGGTAAGATTGGGGGTGAGAGAGACATAAGTCGTGCATCAGAAAAGGAATGGGTTTTCAGGTTTTGGGGATACGTTTGGAAGGTCATGAGAAAATGGGAAGACGGGCCCAAAAGGACACTTCCCCCGCAGAACCCAGTACAAGGGGCCATTTTCGGATTTTTGTCTTTAATGGGACGACGATACCTATTATAAAAAAGATTTGAAAGAAGCAAGCGCATGGCCTCTTATACCGAATGATCAATTTTTGTGGAGTAGGATGTCGTGGTCTACGTGTCAAAAGCTTTTCTTAGGTAAATAAAAATTTCCGTGGATATTCCTTATTTTCCAACGCTGTGTAAAGCAATCTGCATTTTTATGATTGCATCATTAGTGCTTTTATTTTTCTGAACCCAAAATTTGGGCGGGGGTTGGTATTTTTGAACCGTTATAAATGAAACAGTCTCCTGTGCACGAGTTTCTAAAAATTTTTGGATGCAGGGAAGTTAGATATTGGCCTATAGTTGTTTAATCTGTGGGGTCACCACCTTATGTTTTGGTGCCCCTTTCCCATCTTGAGAGTTTCGGAAGGGGCTATCCAGTGACTTTTTAAAAAAAATAAGAAATTTGCATGCGAAAGGACAGGGCCGCCCTTGTACAAATGGTGGCCCGAGACCGACCCCCAGGGGGTTTTTTTTAAGTGACTTTATAATCTCAATGATTTCCGTGGCTCAGTTGGTGCAAGATAGAAGGAATTGGGGAAATTCCCAAAAAGGGAGCCCCCCGGCAGGGATGGTATGGGGGATTTACGGCGAGATTAGATCCTTTTTTTTGAGAAGAAGTCTTTTAAACTTTTTAGCTGGTCAGGGGGATGTAGTGGTGTTTCATTGGGTTTATTTGGGAAAAAATATTCTTGGGTTTTCTCATTTGTGGTCCCCTTTAACTGAAGGGGTGTTTTCCTTTTATTTTTTTAAACTCCCCTAGATCTTCAACTACTGGGGTATATATTGTTTTTTCTTTATTCTTGGGGGGAAACAGAAAATAGTGTTTAAGATAACTTTTTTATTTAACCCTGTCAATTGCTTTTCTATTGGTGTTTCTTGCAAAGGATTTCAGAAAAGGGCTGTTAGCCATTGGCAACCAAACCGTTTTTTTATGATCTGTTTTTTTTATAGGACAATGTTTTTGAAGTCAAGTAATTTGTTTAAAAAAATGTCTGTCCATCATCAATAAAAATTGGCCTTGAAAATCTGTTGGGCCAAACAAAAGTCCTAGGGCAGCTGTGAAATTCCTTACTGTGCCTCGTCAGGAGTCTAAATGAGGCTTTGTTGTACCAAAGGGGAAAAAACAAAAAAAAAGGGAAAACTTACCCACATTTTCCCCAAAGGGGGGGAAAACCAATTTTCATTTGGTTCATTTTTCGTGAGGGTTGGTTTAGTTTTGTTTTTAAGGGGAATTGGTTTGTTCATTTTTTGATGTCAGTTACGGTGATATTGTAAGAAGGTTGATGTTAATCTCCCGGGTAAAGAGAAGGGGTGTTATTCAGCTGTTGTTATTATGATTTTTAATTTACTAAATTTGGGATGTTTGTGTGAGGGGATCCGGTAAATGGCACCGTTGTTTAGGCGTCTTAAGGTTTTTTTTCTAAAATTAGCAAAAATTATTCCCCATATTTACACTAAAACAAGTGGTGCTAAGACAAGATAATGGGTTTGAGTAAAGATTGCAATCCACCCCAACTTGGTTTGGTCTGCGTGTGAATTGCTGTGTATCCTGGTAGAGGGAGATATCTTTGTCCTGTTTAAGCCCGGTCCATAAGAAAAAATTTCGGAGAAGGTGTCTTTTGTGATTCAAGGAGTGCTAGGAGTCATCATATTTTTTCTTAAAGGACCTGATGTTGAGTTTTGTACGATAATTTTAGCATTGTTTAGGATAGTGTGGGTTTTGAGCGTGTAAAAAAAGGCAGTTACTTTTTCCCAAAAGGTTTTTATTGGTGTCAGATTAGGGGGTTTAGATCAGGGGCAACGTGATCAATCATCTTCTAGGTTTAAATTATGGTTTTTATATCCTGAGTTGTGTGTTGAGTTCTAGTACTGATATCGTAGTGGTAGGAAGTTTGGACAGTATATAGCTAGAGTATTTTGGTCATGTAGGGTATAGTCACTACTACACATAATGAAGTTGATGTTGTCTATGTTGTTGTGCTGAATGAACTAAAATACAACAAGGTATAACTAGTAATTAAAAAATACAAATTAAAAATAGAACAGACTCTCACTTGTATTGCACTAGGTCTAATAATGACTTTTGTGGAGTCTATGTTTTGAGCTAGAATGAGCTAAAGTACAATAGGTTTAATCTATAATATAAAAATACAATTAAAAATAGCACTAGTCTCTCACTTAGTAATTGCACTATGGTCTAATATAGTGAATTTGGTATTGACTATGTATTGAGTTAGAATGAGCTATGGTACAACTGAATTTAATCTAATAATATAAAAATACAAATTAAAAATAGCACCGGTCTCTCACTAGTAATTGCACTATGGTCTAATATGGTGAATTTGGTATTGACTATGTATTGAGCTAGAAAGAGCTATAGTACAACTAGGATTAGTCTAATAATATAAAAATACAAATTACAAATAGCACCAGTCTCTCACTAGTAATTGCACTATGGTCTAGTATAGTGAATTTGGTATTTACTATGTATTGAGCTAGAATGACCTAGAGTAAAACTGTGATTAATCTAATAATATAATAAAGGAACAAGACTCTCAATTGTAATTGCACTAAGGTCTTATATAAGTTGTTTACAAGAATTTTTTTTTTTTTTTTTTTTTTTTTTTTTTTTAAACACAATACACATCATACATGTATGCTATACTTAGGTTACATAAACAAAGAAACGTGATCCATTAAATAATAAAAACAAACAACTTCACATTCCTTATCCCAGCACTAAACTTATACATAAGAAAAACATGTTCAACTGTAAATGCTTGATTCCCCCTCCAAAGTGCCCAACCAGCACACACAACATACATGTAACTAAAAACAGCCCACACTGTACATACAGGTGGGTTTTATTATATCCATAAAATTACAGCCAGTATCTTATAACACAAAAGGCAATATAATCCAAAGAATGTCACACTTATTTACATTATATATGAAACTTTATAAACAAAGACATCTTCATATAAATCCAATTCGTTGCACACTCATTAATATTGTATATTAAACTTTATACACAAAGACATAATACTAAACACCTCAAAAATTACAATATAATAAAGGTGACAAAATAGCCATTTCAAACCTTTACCACAGAGAAACTAAACACACTATTAAAATAACAAAGATACACACTCGTGTTACATAGCACATTATTATTAGTGTGTTAACAATGCTTTGATGTGTTCCTTTTTGTAGTTGTCTCACTGACAAAGATCATTTACCTTATTAAAACTATGATCATCAATGACCTCTTGTCTTTCAACACATGGTTAAACTAAAACATTCACACACAAGAAAACTCTCCAGTTACACCACATCTGACATGTCATCCCTCCCATACAAACTCTCATGACAATCCTACCACATTTACATATCCTTCATTATGGTCATAAACTCGCTCTAGAAAAGGAAAATGATCCCTTAGTACTTAAGTAGCCAAATTACTGAGTCCCCTTACCGTTATATTTCTATATGCCTCCGGGAACGCAGTCGCCCACCTGTTACCATAAATGAGTTTATTTCTGCATACCGTGCGATAAATTCCTGCCGCAATAGCCCTTACCCTAATCCCCCGCCTTTTTCCTTCAAGCCCCAGGAATAAAACAAGAAATCTGCCACAATGTACAGAATGGCTCTTTTTACAACCTCAGACACCCCCCTTACCTCTAAAATTAGGGCACGCAGGATCTCTACATTGCCCCCACCCATTAACTTGAAGACTCTAGCCAGCCACACCCGTACCTGCCCCAACTCCCTACAAAAATATACGGCATGAAAAGCTGTTTCTGATTCCTCACAATGTTCGCATTTCGCTTCCTTTACCAAACCCATCACACACAAAGCCTGCTTTGACGCTAAAATCCCCATTACAAACCTATAAACTAACTCCCTTACCCTAGGCATTAATCTGAGTTTCTGGAAATCATGCCAAATCGTACCCCAATCATACAAAGGGTATACCGCCACCCCTTGCATCACTTCTGGTTTCCTACTCATCTCTACTAACCTTCCCACCTTGAGCTTTTTTTACCTCACCTATTACTAACATAACCCTTAGCATATTTTCACATTCCATCAAGTCCTATCCTCCCCACCATCGTCGTACATCCCTCATCACCCTCCCAACCCTCACCCCTTTTACCCCCCCCCTCCCTTACGTACTTTTGTTTAACATACATGGCCTTTACCCTCGGCCCTAGCATCAAAAGCCCTACTCCCCCTCTGCGCACATTCGTCATAACCACCTCTTTACTTAGCCATGCTCGTCCAAAACCCCATATATAACGAAGCACCCTTCTCTGTATCTCCTTTATCTCCTGTTCCCGTAAAGGATACACCACTGCCACGTTCCACACTTTACTATAAACCAATGAATTTATTATTATTGCCCTTTGCATTAGAGTAACATCCTTCGCTCTTAGGTTCCTAATCCGTTGTACAACTTTCTCTCCCACCAATTCCGAATTCCTCCGTCTAGCCTCTTGCTCATCTGCCATATAGATAATCCCACAAATTCTCAGCTGTTCAGTCACATCCCATCCAGACTCCACCCCCATTCTACCCCCACCCAATCTCCTATCTCTAATAATTTCGATTTAGCCCTGTTGACACGCATGCCTGACGCCTCTCCAAAAAAACTCATTACTCTCTCCACCTTTCGCAAACCTTCGACATCATTGATCAGTATTGTTGTGTCATCTACATAACCAACTACCTCTGTTGTTGCTTCCTCAACCATTCCATAAAACGGGTGTTGCATACATGCAAACAGAATTTGAGACATAGGACACCCCTGTCTCAAACCTTTCTCCATTTTCAACACGCTACCCAACCTACCATTAATTTGCACCTGAATCGTAGCTTCTGCATACAAGGTCTTCACCCATTTTACTATTCCCTCCCCAAAACCCATAAGCCTTAAAGTGTCAACCATGTACTCTCTATTCACACCGTCATAAGCATTCTCCCAATCAATGCCCAAAATTCCACCACCCTTACAACCACGCAAAAATTCCCTAATACGACTATGTCCATCCCTCATACTACGACCCGGAATTCCCAACTGACATTTGTGCACCATACTACCTATTACCTTCTTCATCCTGTTCCCTAAAATCTTTGCAAAAATCTTATAATCCGTACACATTAAAGATATGGCCCTGTACGTGCTCAGTGTTCTCCCCTCGCTTTTTTTCTTTACAAGCACGACCACACCCGTCCTCTGTGACGTTCCCAATTTCCCTTCCTTCAGCATACAATTCAATACCTGAACCAAACAAACATTTATGGTTTCCCAATGCACTCTGTAAAAAATCATTGGAAAGCCCATCAATTCCGGTGCTTTCCCCTTACTTAAATTGAACACTGCCTCTTTCACTTCCATACTTATTATTCCCTCAATCCCCCTCTGTCCTCCCACCTTTCCCCAAGACCTTCACCCCTCCTCTTTCTTTATTAACTATCCCCAGATTACCTTTTTCCCATTTCCTTTTAAACCAATAGTCCGCATAATTACTTATCCCCTCATTTGTCACCAACATTTGCCCCTTAGTATAACCTTCCAAATCGTCACTAACCTCTAAAAGTATTATAGTGGACTCCTGTTGTCTAATGCGAAAACTTCTTAACACACTACCCGACGGTTTATCTCCCCATAGCAAGGCATCCATACCTGCCCTTACCCTTAATTCATCAAATCTTTCATTATGTATGTCCCTTAGTCTCCCTCTTAGCCCTGATATTTCTTCAAAAGACTTCCCCTCCTCACCCGCATAACACTCATTGAGCTGCTGTTCCAAATAATTCTGTAAACCGTACCTCCACCTCGCCTCCTCCCTTTCTTTATATTTATAAAACTCCACCAGTCTCTAAACTCTGCGTTCACCACCTCACTCCTCACCAACCTCGCATTTAACTTCCAGAAACTTGAATATATTTTTACCACTCCCTCCCAATCCAGTTCTACCAAAAACTGCCCATATGATCCGAAAACCCTACGTCCACTGTTTTTACCCCTCCTACCCTAACTGCCTCCGTTATATAAATCCTATCTAACCTCGCTGAATAATTTCTCCTAACAAAAGTGTAATCCACTCTCCAAGCCTCACTCCCCTCCACGTCCCTCACCCCTGCATCCTGTAAAACATTGCGTAACGACGTAACACACAACCCGCCCCCCTTGGCTCCACGTCCCCCCCCTTATATACACAGTTCCATGTCCCCCCCATTACAGTGACTAGAGGTAAACCCCTTAAAAAATACACTAAAAACGTCTCTCACAAAATCCTCTTTTACTTTGATTATATTCTCCGCTGGCATATAAACCCCAATGAAACATACTCCAGATGCTCCCCTCACCATCCACCCTCACTACCCTCCCCCCCCCTTCTTTCCACTTTATAATACGTAAGGGACTATTTTCCTTCACAGCCATGCCACTCCCCTTTTAACCAAACAGACCCACTTACATACAATTTATAACCCTTGTAATGCCAAAGCACAGCCTATCTTATAATTATGTTCTTGTATAAAGCATACATCCACATTATATTTCCTCAAAAAACCATTCCATCCATACTCGTTTCACTTCATTCTTCAATCCATTTACATTTACAGTTACTATCGTGAAATATTTTAATAGTGGTGGGTTTACCCTCTCTTCTTGGCACACATCCTCCTATACCGTCCTGCTGTATGGCATCTTTCTTGACAGCTTGCTTATTCACCCCCCTATCCCTTCATTATCCCTAGAACCATTGAACCCTACATTACCCTTCCCTCTTTCCCCTTATGACATACATCCTTTCTCCAAGATTTTACTCCTGTTCTTTGTCCTGGAGTAAGAAACATCGTCCATCTCAGACGTTCCTGCAGTTCTCTTACGAGAACTCCCCTCCCCACACACCTCGTCACCTGTCTTTTCCGCCCTATGGACCTCTGCCACAACGTTGTGCACATTAACATTAGTGCACACAGTATTCCTAACCTCCTGATCTTGCTGCACCGTTGCCTGCACTAGGTTACACCCTTCATCCACCTGTCCCTCTTCAACGTCATGCAAAAAGGAACTAAGTAATTCCTCCAGCAAGCCATCCTGTTGGCCCGTTACCCTCCTCATCAGACGTCGATGTCGTCTGTCCCTTATGAACTGTTAGTGTTACACTTTCCTCCATGGCCGCCTCAGCCCTATCCACTTCGTCACTCCATCGGGAAGGATTCTAGTTTGGCCTTACTCCTTCCTCCAACGCCCCCATAGCATTCCTCTGATGTAAGATCACTGGTACCTGTTCCCTCCGTCCAGCTTTTTTATAGCATTGGGCCGCCATATGTTCAAACGAACCACATAATCTGCAAGTCTTCCGCTGCCCTGAGTAGTACACGTAGACCTGCGTTCGGAAGACCTCCATAAATACGTATGATGGAATTGGCTGCCTCAACGTCATTTTCAGCGTAAATGATCCTTCAGGTAGCCCTCATAAGGTCCATTTTGCCACACCCCCATCACTGCTGAGTGGATTTTCCCATAGCTGCTAAACACCGCCATCACATCATGCTCCGTCGCCTCAAAAGGCACGTTTCGTACCTTCACCCACCTCACATAACTGGACACATCATGTAAGCAGACTTCCACCATAGTGTTCACTGCCAGCCTCTTCTCTTGATATTTGTTGACTATGCTTGTGTAGAATCCTGCGTCTTTAAACTTGATGAAAATTCTCGACACACCATTTACTGCTACTCCATATAATTCTTCGGTCGGTATTCCATATACCTCACTGATGATGGCATGCAGTAACACGTGCATGGTTGTTCCTGTAAGCGTGCCACGCACCAATTCCACACAAACAGTGCTCACCCGGCGTCCAATGCGATCCGCCATGTTGTATGCACAAAACAGGAAAACTGCGCAGTAAACCAGTTGTATCAGTTGTATCAGGAGCTACTGCGCAGCCTGTCCGCACGGCACAATAGCGATGCGAACAATGATTACAAGAATTAGAGTATAATTAGATTTAAATTGACTGGATAAAATACACAAATTAAGGTAGCAAAATAATAATAAAAAAAATAAAAATAAAAATGGCAATGACTTGGTTATAATATGCTAGTAAGATGGTAGACAGAATAATATAAAAGTTGTAGTTGTAAATACTAGTTTAAAAAAGTATGGAATAAAAATGGTCAATAAAAGAAGTTTACAATAAGTTTGATCAATATAGTTTAAAGTAAAATTGGGCAATAATAGGGATTTAGAATAAAATTGGGCAATTGAGTATTTTTTAAAGTGAGGTAGAATTATTGAAGACAAGTTATGGTTAGTTTGTAATAAAATAAGATGGAACAGTGATGTGATAGGTTGTAAAAAAGGAGATAGATTCTGTAGATATTAAACACAATTAAGACTATGAGGTAGAATGGTCGTTGAATACAACAATGACAATCAAAAGTAGTTGGGGTATTAGAATTTTAGGGGGGCAGAAATTTATGACAATATAACACTAACGGTGGACTATGGGTATTATCTGAACTTTACTCTGATTCTATGTTGATGATATTTTGTGTTTTATGCCCAAAAATGTAGATATACACCATTTCGTTGGTAAATTAAATAGCTTAGCCCGTTCTATAAACTTTACTATTGAGTTTGAAGAAAATAACTCATTGTCTTTTCTAGATGTTTTAATTATTAAGGGTAATAATGAATTCAAATTTAAAATTTACAGAAAACCTACAAATAACTGTTCCTATGTACACTATTATTCTTCCCATCAAGATAGAGTTAAACTGTCTGTTTTGTCATCAATGTTTTTGAGAGCTTTACGTATTTGTAGTCCTGAGTTCATAGATGAGAAAATATCCAAAATTTATGAAACAGCTGATGATTTGAAATACCCAAGAAAAGCAATTGATAAATCTTTTAAAATTGCTAGAAATACTTTTACAATCCAAAAAGGGACAACCAACCTTATTCAACTAAAAATATGTTGGTTCTCCCTTACCATGAAAACTTGGTTGATATGCCTTCTCTTCTTAAGACTTTTAATATCAAAGTTGTATTTAAAAATCTTGATACAGTATAAAAAAACTTTTATACTGAGGGATGTGTCTATAAGATTCCTTGTAAAATTTGCGATAAAATTTATTACGGTCAAACTGGTAAAAGTCTCGAACTAAGATTAAAACATAAATATAGCATTGGAACTGGACAAGATTCCAATGCTCAATTTATTCATGCGAGAGATTTTAACCATCCAATTGATTTTCAAAAAGTTGAGAAAGTTGTATCAAGCAAGTCCATGGTCGACAGGAACATAATTGAATCTTGTTTCATAAAAAGTAGTTTTGACAATAATATGAATATTTCCTTTGGTTTACATAAATTAGATCCATTTATAATTAATGGAATTTGGGAAGAATTTAATAATACACTGGACAAATAATAAATTTTAAAATTCTTAATTCTTGGGTAGAATAGTTTGTTTGTGGGTTGTTTGAAGGACCTGTCTAGTTGGGCCAGCAGGCCTACTGCAGTGTTCTCTTTATATATAATATATTAATATATATATATATATATATATATATATATATATATATATATTATATATATATTTATATATATATATAACAACACTGCACTAGCCAAGGAGTCGAACACTTGCTGTTTTGGCCCGCCTCATGGTGAGAGAAAACACATGACGCATTAGACCACTAGACCCCACATTCCTTAACAATGGTGCATCCAGCCGAGCTCAATGTTGTACCCACCATGAAAGGACATAAGGTGGTGTGGACGCCTATGAGCTAATTTCATTCTACTCCTTGTTTGTGTACTAGCTCAACAAGCAGTATATTATATTATTGTACCCACGGAAGAAGTGGTATTGATCAATAACAACACTGCACTAGCCAAGGAGTTGAACCCATGCTGTTTTGGCCCTCCTCATGGTGAGGGAAAACGCATGACGCTTTAGACCACTAGACCACACAATCCTTAACAATGGTGCATCCAGCAGAACTAGATGTTGTACCCACCATCGAAGGACGTATGGTGGTGTGGACGCCTCTGGTAGTAAGACACATAGGCAACAGTTAGAAAACTTTATTCCGAAACGTTTGCCTATACAGCAGGCTTCTTCAGTCGAGTATAGAAAATAGGCAGGAGCAATATGTGAAGACCATGTAATCAGTCCATCACCCTTAAAGTCGCAGATTTGAGGTTGTCAGTCCCTCAGCCTGGAGAAGAGTTCTGTTCCATAGTCTGAAACAGTCTGAAGAGGCGAGCGACAGTGTGGAGACTTATATACTGTTGGAAGGTGAGGTGCAGGGTGGTAGAAGAGAGAATGTAGTCACTTAGAGGTCACGCCCCTCTCAGATCCAACAATTCTCATTTAAAAAAAGTTGCCCCAAGGTGTTTTCTCTTCTGCCCAAAGATGCCTTTGTTGCAGTGATGACAGGTAAATATCAAAAATGGTATAAAATAGGGGCGTAGGGTAGGTTACACATAGGCAACATTTAGCAACTTTATTCCGATCGTTTCTGTACCCATAAAGAACCTACTGTGTAGGCAAATTTTTTCGGAATAAAGTTGTCTAATGTTGCCCATGTGTTTTCCTATCACCCTATCGGTTTGTTACCATTGTGCCCCTGGACAGCTAATGTGCAGGGCAATGAAGGGGCTTAAATGCTGCACGGTCGTGGTGCGTGATCTTCGGTTTTCCATAGAGGTACCCCTTTCAGGGGTTATTTTACCGTCACTCTACCCATCCAGGGGCCTTTGGCAATTAAGTGGTCGGCAGCACCACAACAAATTCCCTTTTTAAACCACTTTTGGGTTTGGGGCCACTTTTTTCCCTGCTGCTGAATCGGGAGATTGTGCCCCCCCGTCTGCGTTCTGCCATACTCCCCTTCCCCAGGGTATCTCAGGGAAAACGACACCTTTTCCCTCTCTCGAGGTTTGTCGGGCCCCAATTTCGGTTCCTCACTTTCCTGTGGATTGTCCGTTCACCACGAGCTCACAGGATTATTTTCCAACGACCCCCGCCTACCATCTTACTTTATCTTCCTTTTGCAAACGGTCCTCCCCCTTTTGCTTACGACCCTTTGACTTTTTTCTGCAAATCTTATATATGAAATTTGCACACCCCCTAACGCCCCTTTTTCCGGGCCCTTTTCCCCCCAAAAAACCTCTCATCCCCTTTCCCCCTAGCTGTTTATACCCCCGGCACATTTTGCCCCCCCGCGCTGCAGGGCCCCCTTGTGGGTTTAGCGTTTTATTCCATTATAATAATATTCAGAAAACTGGTTAAATGGATTTGGTGTTTAAAGGGAAATTTAATTTTTTTAGTTCCTATCCGTGGAATGTTGGGAGGATGAGAAACAAAGGGCACAATGCCGTGAAAAAGAACAGTAAACAAATAAACCTGCAATAAAAAAGGAAGCTAAAAACGATTCGTCCCACCTGGTTCAACCACCACGGGAATAAACAAAATTTCTTTTTAGACCCCATGATGAGGCCTCAATAAGAAAATTCCAGCTGTGAAGGCTTACTCACCCCTGAATAACCCAGATTACCAGGCTGGCTCCTCCTCAGGGGAAATTAATGAAAAGAAAAAAAAAAAAAAGACAAATAAACATTTATTTTAAGAAATTTAAAATATAAAAAATTAAAAAGAAATATTTTTTTACATTAAAGAAAAAGAAAAAAGAAAAATATAAAAAAAAATGAATTTAACGCTAATATTGTAGGGGTTCTGGTGTTGGGACACGTTTTTGAAATCTTTTGCCGTTTCTGATGTGGGGGGGGGGGTCGAGGTGTTTGTGACCACCACCGGCTAGTTCTTTTACAGGTTGGGGATATTCTATCCCCTGAAGGAAAGAGTTCTTTACCGCTGCAAAGATGTGGGGGTTTCGTCCTGCAATTTCATAAGGGCACAGGTAATTAAAACCAAATGGGACGTTTCCGGACGTTGTCCCCCCTCCCTTATTTCTTCTCGTTGATTGCGGTGACCCTTCTGCGTCCAAGTGAAAAAGTAGACAGGTTTCCCCTGCCCTTAAAAAATCACTCTCCATGGTAAGTAAATCCCCCAAAAAAAGTGGTGTTTTTACAACAGCAATTAGAGAAGAGAAAGGGTAAGTTTATTATTGGTCAAAATAAGTTTTTTAACCCAAAAAATCCACTAAATACAAGGCAGGCATGTATTTCAGTAGGTTGGGGGTGTGAGTCGATGATTTACTGTTTGACAAAAACGGGGAAAAGCGGGAGCTTGACTTGCCCTACCTTAACAAGTAGCCCGGGAATAAACTATTGTTACTATAATCCCCCCCTACTCCTATCTATTTAACTTTTCCCTCACACTCCCCCATACCAAGACTTATAGTCAAGGATTATAAGAAGAATAGGCGAGGAAAAAGTTCTAACATATGGAAGTCACGTAAGGCAAGAAGTCTTCTACTGACTGTCACGACTTAACCAGTCAGAGAAATAATTGGATGAACCATTGATATACACAATATAGAACTTAAAAGCCTGGAGTGCAAATGTCCACCTCAAGAGACGACTGTTGGTTCCCTTAAAAGTTTCTAGGTATATCAAAGGTTTGTGGTCCATTTCTAAAATGAATTCTTTTCCCCGCAAATAAAATTTACGTTTGGAGATACCCCACACAAGGGACAAACATTCCTTTTCTATGGTGGAGTATCTCGTTTCTGCGGGAAGGAGTTTCCGGCTTAGGAAGCATACAGGGAAGGGAGTACCATCATAGTATTGTAGTAGCACCGCACCTAAGCCAGTATTGGAGGCATCAGTTCTTAAACAAAATGTTTTATTAATATCTGGAATCTTAAGTATAGGGTCTTTCGAAAAGATGCTTTTAATCTCATTAAACTTTTCCTGAGCTACGTCGGAAAGTTCAAGAGGTTCCTTCACATACTTTTTAAGGAAGTCAGATAAGATGCCTGTAAGATCAGTAAGGTTCGGGATAAACCGTGCATAAAAATTTACAGAACCAAGAAAGCTACGCATGAGCTTCTTGGTTTTGGGGAATTTAAATTCTAATAAAGCTTTGATCTTACTGGGGAGAGGCTGCAGAGTTATTAGAAAGTATCAGTCCAAGATATCTAATCTTGTTATACCCAAGGAAGCATTTCTTCGGCTTGGCAGTGAGGCCATGTGAGCGTAACCTACACAAAACTGATGTTAATGTTTGGGTATGTTCGTACCACGTGGATGTCATTACGTAAATGTTATCAAAATAAACTGAAACATTTGGCATATTACCCAAGACCTTTCTCATCAGTCTCACGTAGGTAGCACAGGGAGTTACCAAACCGAAGGGCATAGTTCTATATTGCATCAGTCCTTGGTGTGTAGGAAAAGCGGTGTACTGCTTAGAAGAATGATCTAACATTACTTGATATGCCTGCGCAATATCAACCTCTGAAAAGAAGGAAGCATTATAAAATTTGTGTAGATAGCTATCTATTAAGGGCATAGGCTCAGCATCCCACCGAGTTATAGCATTAAGGCCTCTGAAGTCAATAGCAAGTCTATATGAATTATCCTCCTTCTTAACCATGACTACTGGTGAACAATATGAAGATACTGAAGGTTCAATGATCTTTAGTTTTAATAATTTGTCTACCTCTCGGTCAAATGCATCCCTAAGGTGAACTGGAACTGGGTATAATTTTCGTTTGATAGGATTGTCCGTCACTAAGTCAATCTTATGGAATACCGTGGAGGTAACACCTGGAATATCAGTAAAGACGTCTGAAAAGTTACTCACACATTGAAGTAGTTCATGTCTCTTATGGTCATCCAAAGATTCATTAATATTAATGTTGGTTGCATCCGAGTGGTCAAGAGTCACCAAGTCACGTAGTTCTTCATCATAGTCTAAGTTAGAGGTGTCAATTACACACACTTTACATTCTTCAGTTGTCTTATCAAGTTCGTGAGGAAAAAACTAAGTCAAAGTTATTAAGGCAGTTAACCGAATTTCTTCGGTAATATTTCTTAAGAATGTTGATGTCAGTGGAACGCCTTCCATCTGAACAAAAGAAACTAATGGAAAAATAAATAAATAAAGAAATGACTAGGAAAAATAAGAATAATGATTTGAGGATTTTACTTAAAATTTAAATATAATAAAAAAAAATGGCCTTCAGTTCTTGTAGTTGGGCAGGAGTAGGCAAGGCCCTGGATAGATCTTCTGATATTATTGATGTAGGTTATCCAGGGCGGATGGTGATAATCAGTTGTTTTGGAATCTCCTACCACATGGATGGAGCACCACAAGTAGAATAGTAAAGGTCAGTAGTAGTCCAATAATGTTAAGTCTCATTAACAAATGTCTTGCTCCTTTATCTGGCGTCTATCCTGGATGACCACGCCAGGAACAGAGCTGATTAGGAGAAAAAATAAACTGGTTACCAATGGTCATGATAATATAACATTTAAGAATGGAAAAGAATGATAAATGCCAAAATCATTACTGGTAACCAACAAACAAAAGAAAGGAACAAACAGTAATACTCCTGGTAGATCACCCTACCTGATTAGGAGAAGAGTGGAGGTGAAGTGACTCTCCAAACTTCAACCCACACCAGGTAAGGTCAATATTACCAGGAGTAGAAATTTGAACAAATCAGACACCAAGAACTAGTTTCGCCCCAGCCCGCCAGAGGTTGGGGGGGGGGGGGTGCGCGACGTAACTCGCTAATGGTTCCTGGTTGCCCGAACAACCTTAACCCCACTTACACCTACTTTTCCCTCACACACAATTATCCTTCCCAAAACTTATGGACTGAGTCAATTAAGTCAACGAACAGGGGAAAAGTAACTAGAATACCAACTCGCGCTCAGTCAATCTGAATGTGGTTTGCAGAGGCAGAAATTTTAAACGATTTAAACTTTAGGGCTGAAGAGCCAGAGCCATCTCAGAGTCTTTGCTATTTGACCTTTTGTTTTCCAAGTACATCAGTGGCTTGTGATCTGTTCAAGCACAAAGGTTTACCGTATAGGTGTATTTGAATCTCTTATACCCCATACTAAAGCCCAATTTTTAACTTTCTTTCTCACCAAGTGGAATATCTTTTTCTTTCTGGGGCAGAAGCTTTTATGGCGAAGATACTTGGGAAAGGTGTCTTCCTCATTATATTGAAGTAGGAAAGCCCGGTCCGATATGGGGAGGGCATCTGTTACGGAGACAAAATATTTATTATATTGGTATTTTAGGACATGGGGGTTTGAAAATATCTTTTAATTCTTCGAAGCTTTGGATGGCTTCTCAGAATCTGGAACCTAAGAGGTTCCTCGACACCCTTTTCAAATAGGTCTGTAGAGAACTGATGTTAAACTACTTAAATTTGGTAAAAAACTTCTATAGAAGTTTACAGATCCAAGGAACCTTCTTTATACTTTTGGTAGCAGGGAAAGTACTTTCTAAGACAGCTTTTGTCTTATTAGGAAGTGGTGAGAAGTTGTTGTTCAGAGATAATGAAACCCAAGGTATTGTACTTATGATAACCAAGAAAGCACTTTTGTGGTTTAACTGTAGGGCATGAGTTCTTTTAGTCTTTTCAAAACAAGCGATAGTGTATTTAGATTGTCTTCCCAAGCATTTGTAATGATTTAAAACTTATTTCAAAATACACTGAAACATTCTTTAGATCAGAAGAACTATTATAAGCCTAATATACGTGGCACACGCGGTACCAAGCCGAAAGGCATGTGCGGTATTGCATTTGACTCTAATGAGTAGGGAAAGCAGTGTATGGTTTCGAGTCTCGGGTGTAATGGCACTTGATGGTATGCTTGTGAGACTGTCTAATTCGAGAAGAATTTGCAGTCATGGAATTTATTACATTTTATTTTTATTATTAATCACACTGGCCGTTCCCCAAGGCAGGCAGGGGGGGGGTTTGGCCGAAAAGAAAAACTTTCACCATCATTCACTCCATCACTGTCTTGCCAGAAGGGTTTGCTTTTACACTAAAGTTTTTTACTGCACAATTAACACCCTCCTTCAGGAATTGCAGGCACTGTACTTCCCCATCTCAAGGATCTAAGTCCGGCCTGCCGGTTTCCCTGAACCCCGTTATATGTTACTTTGCTCACACTCCAACAGCACGTCAAGTTATTAAAAAACCAATTTGTCTCCATTCACTCTATCAATCACGCTCATGCATGCCTGCTGGAAGTCCAAGCCCCTCGACACAAAACCCCCTTTCCCCCCTCTCTCCAACTTTCCCTAGGCCGACCCCACCCCCCCTTCCTTCCTACAGACTGATACCTTTTGAAGTCTTTTGTTTGTCCATTCTTTCATGTCCGAACCACCTCAAAACCCTTCCTGAGCCCTCGGACAACTTTTTGGGTAATCCGCCCCCTCCTAATTCCAAACTACGAATTCTCGATTATATTCACCCACACATCCCCTCAGTTATGAATCCCCACGCCCCAGCCTTTCCCCTCGCGGGAAACTTTCACCCCCATGCTTCACCATAAAAGAGCGTTGGAAAAATTTACTCTCATAATTCCCCCTTTGCCCCAAGGACAAAGTTCTTTTTTCCCCAAAGACTCCTAAGTGCACCACTCACTCTTTTCCCTCATCAATTCTATGATTCACCTCATCTTTCATAGCCCCATCCGTGCCCGTCCACCCCCAAATATCTAAAATTCATTCACCTCCTCCATACTCTCCCCCCTCCAATCTGTATTCAATTTTTCACCTAATTTTTTTGTTTACCCTAAACTTACTTTCCTGTATTCACCTTTAATTTTTTTTTTTGCCCCCCTCCCAAATTCATCCCCCAACCCCTGCAATTCTCTTCGGGAATCTCCCAAGAGCACAGTGTCATCAGAAAAGGCAGCTGTGAAACCCCATTTTGTGAGTGTTCTTTATCTTTTAACTCCCCCGCCTCTTCCCAAAGGGCCCCTCGCATTTACTTCTTTACAACCCCATCTATAAATTTTAAACAACCCCGGTGACATCCAACCTTGTTGGGCCTACTTTCAGGGGAAAAATTTTCCCTTTTCTACATACTCAAACTTGACCCTAATTCCTCTTTTTAAAAACTCTTCACTGCTTTCAGTAACCTACCCCCTACACCTACACTTGCAAATTGCCACATTGCCCCCCTTTCCCCCCCCTGTCATAGCCTTTTCCAAATCCTAAATGCCAAAAAAGCCTCTTTAGCCTTATAAAAATATGTTATTATATTTTTCACTGTAAACACCTGGTCCACACACCCCCTCCCTTTCAAAAGCCTCCTTGTTCATTCATCCTATTTCCGTTTCCTCTTAATTCTTTCTAAAAAACTTTTCCTACATTTCCCAGGTATATTTGCAGACTTATCCCAAAAATTTTTGCATCTCTTTTATCCCCTTTCCCTTTTATAAAAAGGAACTATGCATGCTCTCTGCCAACCCCTAGGTCCCTTCCCTCTTCCTTACTTTTTATTAAAAAATTGCACCAACCATTCAAAAAATTCCCACCTGTTTTTAAACATTTTTCTTTACCCCTCAATCCGGCTGCCTTCCCCCCTTTCATTTTACCTAATCCCTCACAAAACTTCCCCCCACTAAACTGGTCTTCTACTCCCCCTTGCCCTATCACGAAATCTCGCTTCCCTATCTTATCAACTTTTAACAATTTCAAAATATTCCCCATCCCCCCAAATCCCTAAAATTCCCCTTTTAAATCCCCCTCCTTCAATTTTTAATGACAAATCCATTTGTTCTCTGGCTTTTCTTAACTTTTTAAAATCTCACCCCCAAAACTTTTTCTTATTTTCAAAAATTTTTGATAACTTTCACCCTCTCTCTTTGCTTCTTTTTACATTTGCTTCCCCCCTCTTTTAAACCTCTTCTTTTTCTCATTTTCCTTTTCCCCCTCCTTGCATCCTTCACTTTGAAAAACTTCTCTTTATGCTAACTTTTTCTCCTTATACTTCTTTCATCTCATTCCCCCAATCGCCCCTCTTCCCTCCGCACCCATTTTCCCTGAAACCCAAAAAATTTGCTGAACACTCAACACTATTTTTTTTAAAACTTCCCCTACCTCTTCGCCCCCATTGCCTATGTCCCCATTAGCCCATCTATCCCCCAATAGCTGTTTATATTTACCCAAAACTGCCCCCTTTTTAGTTATAACCTTCCCCTCTCTTTCCTGATGCTTCTATTCTCCTTGTATCCCATCTCCTTTTATCCGGTAGCTAAAAAAAAAAGTGATCTGATTATCTGTGGCCCTCTTAAACTGTACACCCTGAAGTCTACTAAAACGTTTTTATTCCCAATACAAAAATCCAACAAATACTGTCATTTCGCCCAACTATATCTTGTATACTTATTTTCCCCTTTTTTTTAAAAAATGTATTACCTATAAATAAACCCCTTTCTTCAAAGTTAATAAAAAGGGGGCCCATTATCATTTTCACCCGGCCCCCAAATTACCTAAAACCCCTCTTAAAAGTTTTCCCCACTTTTGCATTCAGGCCCCCAACACAATTATTCACTTTGGGTTTAAAGGCTCCATACATTACTTAAAATCTCCCAAAATCTCTCTTTCTTAATTCCTTCTTCTCCCGGTGCTCACGTTTTATGGGCCACTTTTGCATCCAACCTTTATTTTTTTCCAATAATTCTTGAATTTACACATTCATTTCTCTTTTCTCCTTCCATAAAAAGATCATTTAACATTACTGCTACCCTTCCCTTTTCTCTAATCTCTCAGATATCCAGATTTAATCCCCTTTATTTCCCCCCCCGAAAAACCCCTACCCCCCTTTGCTTTTTTTGCTTAGGGCCCGGGCCCAAGTTCTTTTCATTTATAAAATCAGCATTATCTGTTTTTGTATCCGCACTCATCCACCACATTTAAAAATCCCGTTTATAAAATTTTCTTTTCTTTTTTTAGTAAATGTTCAGGAGAAGGGTTACTAGCCATTGCTCCCCGGCTTTTTTAGTCGCCTATACACACGCTGGCTTAGGGGAAAGATTTTTTCCATCCCCCATGGAAATAGAAAGAAATAAAAAAGAACAAGAGCTATTTGAAAAAGGGGGAAAACCTAGATGTATGTAAAATATATGCATGTGCGTGTCGTGAAGGGACCCAAGTGTAAGTAGGGGGTAGCAGATATCCCCGTTATCTAGGTGTATGAGACAGAAAAAGAAACCCGCAATCCTACCTCATGCAAAACGTTACAGGTTTTGTTTTAAAGTTATTGGCAGGACGGGAGTACTTCCCCGGGGGGTTGCTGTTCAACCTCTACCAATTACTGGATGGGTTCTGCATCCATTTTGTTATAGTTTCAAATAACGAAAAACTTGTGCCCGCGGTAAGAATTTTGGGTTTCTTAACCCTAACAATGGTGAAAAAGAAAGTGATTTCGAAGGTTTTATAATGTTTAAGTTAAAATGTTGTCAACTCATTACAAAGTTTCCGTAAAGTGAACGGGAAAGGGTAGATTTTTCCCTTTCTGGTTTATGATCCGACAAATTTATCTTTTGTACAATAGTGGTGGTAAATCCCGGTACCTCTGTGAATACGTCAGAAATGTGTTTACTAAAAGGGACTTACTTGAGACTTTTGTTTATTTGACAAGGTTGTTAAAGTTGCATTTATTTTTGGTGGGGATCATGCGTTAAGATATCCCGGTTCCTTCGATTCTGTAAAAGACTCGTATTAAATACAAACTCACACCCCTACGAAAACACACTTGTAACAAGCTGTAGAAAGTAGTATCTTCGTCAAAGGAATTTACACAAAGTTAACTTCTTTCGATGGACCCTTTTAAAATATTGAGTGTAATTTTTCTTTACCCCTTTAATTCAAGAAATTTTTCTACCCTTTTTACAGACCTTCACTACTTTTTTAGGTCCCCGGGCCCGGTAATTGCAAAATTTTTGGATTTGTCAGGTGGAGAACTAAAAATTCATCCAACATTAAAGTACGCTTGGAGTTTTATGGTCAAATAGTCTTTTACGTTTCCTAGACTCTCAGGTTTTTCCGACCAAATCGGCGGTTTCTAAAAAAAACGTAGCTGTTTTTAACCCCAGGTTTAAAATTTTTTGGACCCAAAATTTTTTCAAAATAGTAGTGGCCCCGGGGTTGTTCCCCTAAAGCAATTCAAAAGGGGAATAAAAAAAAGTGTCTATGGAAACGTACAAGACCCATTTTTTACCCTAAAAGTCCCAAGCGTACGTTTAATGTTGGGATGAAATTTTAGTTCTTTCCCCGACAAATCCCAACAAATTGTAATTTCCTGGCGTGACCGTATAAAGTGGAAGGTCTGTAATAAGGTAGATTTTATCTTGGAAGATAAAGCTTAGGTTTCCCCCTTTACTTCTTGAAGTAGTAACTTTCCCACAAATTTTTAATACTTTATAAGGCTTTCCTGCTATAATAATTTATTTGACTTGATGGCAAAAGTACAAGAACTTTATCTCCCACTTTAAACTTCTTCTCTTTTTTTGGAATAAATAGGTTTTGATGGTCCTTTACAAGCTTAGGTTTTTCGAACATGTAGAGGTCTTCAAGTTTGGATCTAAGGGGCAAAAAGAAAAAATGGTAAGAAGATAAACTCAGCATTTACCTTCTCATTAGTCCATAAGCTTGAAGGAGGGCCCAATGGCCCCTTGGCTGTCTCCATAGAGAAGTTCAAAAGGTTTGAAAACCCCGAAGAGTCATTGGAATTCCTCTGGAAAAACAAAGCACGGGGTGGGAAACGATGCCACTCTTGGGTTTTTAAGGGAGCAAAGTTTCCAAAAATGGCTTGAGAATCGAATCTGGCGCTCAATCCTCCCTTACAGGGGGATATAGGGTGTTGTAAAGAGAGGTTTCCCCTCTTAGAGTTGGTAGAGATTTTGATTAAGTAGATGTAAATTTGTGCCCCACGGTACAATTATTTTTTGAGGTTTGTTCACCAACCCCACTGGTGAGCTGGTAGTGTGTGTTGTGTACAGGTGATGGCTCTTTAAAGAATTTGGGAAGACCCCCAATTTTGGGGCCCTTACCTTTCAGACAGAACTGTTTGCCATACTCCTTGCATAAAAATGCATCTATGTATAAAAGTTGATTTTTAAATTGTAACTGATTTCGTCACCCATAAATGCTTAATCATTAAGCAAAAATTGGGGCATGCTTGTGTCAAAAGCCAGCACAGGTATGGTAGGATTGTGGACGTGGAGTCAGGTGCCTGTGTGGTTTCCCTCTCAATTGGTCTTCAGTTGCATGATAGAACTGAAAAATTGGCTAAGCAGTATGCTTTCAAAGGGGAGTAGATTACATTCTTGGTTGTCGGGTAGTAGTTTGAGAACAATAATACGAAAAGAACTTCGCTGATTTTATGGACTTAAGGTCAGGGGATGACCCAGGGGCCCATCTATATCTTCTATCATGCGGGAGGACCCCAAATGTTATGGTGCACCCAAACAAAATAAGGGATTTTTGGATGTCATACCCCCGGTCGGCGGGGGGAAAAAGTTTTTTGGGATTTAATCACCCCCCCGTGTAGACCAAAGAAATGTAAATTTGCCAGTGATTTTATTGTCAACCCCCTGGTCATTTATTACGGGGAGTGCGTTTAAAATTAATGAATTAAAAAACTCACTCAGAAGTGTTCAAGAAATGGCTAAGTTTTATCCACGGGGTATTTTTTACGGACCATTCGGGAAAAGAAATACCCTGACTTTGTAGCGAAAAAAAAAAGCATTCCCATATGTGCATGGTGTGTGTGTGTGTGTGTGTGTGTGTGTGGGTGTGTGTGTGTGTATCACCTAGTTGAGGTTGGGGGGGTTGAGCCCGACTCCTGGCCCGCCCTCATGATCGCTATAGGTCACCCCCCCTGGCCTGAGCTTTATCATCCCTTGCTTAAAGCTATGTATGGACCCGCCCCCACTACATCGCTTCCCCAAATATTCCACTTACTGATATCTGTGGCTGAAGAAATCTTCCCAAAATCCCCGTGTTCATCTGTGTCTTTAGCTTCCAACTGTGTCCCTTGTTTTCTGTGTCCAATCTCTGGAAATTCCCGTCTTTGTCCCCCTTGTCAATTCCCCTCAGTATTTTTTATGTCGTTTCTGTCCCCCTATCTTCCTGTCCCCCAGTGTCGTAGGTTGATTTCCCTTAACCTCTCCCCGTAGGAATACCCTTAGCTCTGGGACTGTCGGGGCAAACCTTTGCATTTCTCTAGTTTTTCACGTGCTTGGCTATGTGGGGTTCAAAATGGGGCCCCACTCCCCTATGGGCCTAAATCACGGTGTACAGGGTCCTGAGATTCCCTTTTTAAAATGTCGGTGCTGTTCTTGGGGTTTTCTGGGCCCATTGTGCAGAGTATTTGGGTTTATGTGCGCTTCGGAGATGTGCCCGGTGTTATACCACCCCCAAAATCTTTTTCCTGAGTGAGGTTTTTTTTTAGCTCTGACCCCCCAGACTTACTCCGTTGCGGCCCTTTTTTGCCCTTCCCAATCTTTATGATTTTTCCTTGGGGGATTAAAATCCCGGAGCCAATTCTGGACCGGGTTTCAGCCTTTTCCGATCCTTTTTTGTTTGCCCGGTCTTCGATCGAGTGAAATTTTTTCATCAATTCCGTCATCTGCAAACGGGGCCCTCGAGTTATTCCTTCCGTCATGTCGTTTACAAAAACCAGAAACACATGGTCCTAGGATGACCCGCGGGACCCGTGGCACGGTTCCCTCTGCACCTCGCACGTTTCCTGATCGCTGCTGTCTTCCGACAAGTTTTTTCCTGATCCCCTTGTAGTGCCTTCCTGTTATCCCCGCTTGGTCCTCCCGTTTTTGCACCAATCTCTTGTGTGGAACTGGTTTAAACGCCCCTTTTTGCAGTCCAAAAAAATGCAATCCACCCACCCCTCTCTCTTTGTTTATGCTGTCACCATGTCAGTGTGTGTGTGTGTGTGTTGTGTGGGTGGTGTGTGTGTGTGTGTGTGGTTGTGGTGTTGTGTTTGTGTGTGTTGTTTGTGTGTATGTGTTGGGGTGTGGGTGTGTGTGTGGTGTGTGTGTGTTGTGTGTGTGGTGTGGTGTGTGGGTGTGTGTGTGTGATAGGTGTGTGTGTGTGTTGGTGTGTGTGTTTGTGTGTATGAGTGTGTGTGCGTGTGGTGTATGAGTTTTTGTATGTGTGTGTGTTGGTGTGTGTGGTGTGGTTGATTTGTGTGTGTGTGTGTGTAGAATTTTTTTATGTGTGTGTGTGTGTGTGGAGGAGAGAGAGGATCAGCTCAAAAATTTGCACCCCTAATCACTACAGTTGTGACCGGGTGTGGAAAATGGAATTGCTCATTATCTAAAATTTGTTCATGATTGCAGCCATGTATAACGAAGTAATCATTCTTATGTATTTTTACCTTTGAACTTTTTGGTTCTTACCTTTGTAAATTGTAGTTCTTACCTTTGTAACTTTGGAGTTCATTACCTTTTTTAATTGTGAGTTTATACCTTTGTAACTTGTGAGTTTTATTACCTTGTACCCAGTTCAGCCATCAAAACTTTGGAGCCCGGTCCCTGGACCCATTCTGTACCTCTGTAATCTGTAAATACCTTTGTAACTTGTCATGATTGTGACTAGACCTACCCGGAGTTCATTACCTTTGTAAATTGTGAGTTCATTACCTTTGTAAATTGTGAATTCATTACCTCTGTAACTTGCTCAGCTATCAAAACTTTGAGGCCCAGTCCCTGGACCCATTATGTACCTCTGTAATCTTTTGACTACCGCCCACTGGATGGGTATGGGGTGCATAATAAACATATTAAACTAAAAAAAAGGTATGCAACATACTGAAATGTGGCGCGTCATGACCGTAGAGTTTTACAGAAAACGTAATATGTCTCTGGAATAAGTTGACACAATTTTCCTTTTTTTTCGAAAAGTGTTAATGCGAGTGTAATAATTTTTGCATTGTGCAATGATGGGGATTTGCGATATTTTTATTGCTGGTGTTTTGCTTTATCTCCTAAAAAAAGTCCTTAAAAACACTACAACCTTTTGTATTAGCAATCTATTAAATCTTCGTCTAAAAAGGACGTTGGTAACAAGACTATCTAGCGCCATATCTTTCATATGATGTCAAACTAGTTTATCTGTACGTTCTAACAATTTGTAGGATTAATGGACAGTTTTGCTCTATAGAATTGGACACTATAATATTTTTTCCAATCTTTAAAGGCAAAAAGTCACTACAAACACACTGTGTAGACTTGAAATGTGCTAAATCACGGGAAAAATTTCATGAAATTGGACCAAAAAAAAACAATAATAATTATTATTTCTTTCGCACCTCCATACGCTTCTGTGGGTAGTGCCGGTGAAAAGCTCTGTTCACAAGGACAACAGTTACTCGCTCCCATTCTATTCCTTCATCTCATAATCTACATAGGAGATAAGCCGAAGCTTCTGATCTTCCTTTGCAGATTTGACACCAGATTGCATGGCAGTGACCTCATCGAGACACGCAGACTCAAGCTGACATAACCAAGTCTTAAAATTTGGCCTACTCAAAACAATATGAAGTTTCATAAAGAGAAATTTCAACTACTTAGAGATGGAAAACTTCAGGAAATAAAAACTGTAATTGGGTATACAACTAATTCTAGCCATACAATAAAACGAAAGAGTAATGTGAAGGAATCTGGGAGTGATAAGGTCAGAGGTTCTCGTCTTCAAAGACACACAATGTATCTACCGCATCTACTAGGATAATGACAGGATGGATAGTGAGAACCTTCTAAACTTAGGGATGCCAAGCCCATGATGATTCTACTTTGAATCGTTGTTCTCTCTAGGCTAGAATACAGCTGTACACTAATGCTCCCCCATTTTCCGGCGAATTGATGACTGAAAATTGTACAAAGAACTTTCAGGGCACACATAAGTAAGATAAGGTACGTAAAATGATGGGAATGGTTGAAGGCCCTTGATTTGTATTCCTTGGAATGCAGGCGAGAGAGATACAGCGGTAATATACACTTGGGAAAAATCTAGAGGGATTAGTACCAACTTGCACTTGAAAAAATAATCCCTATTGAAGCAAAGACTCGGGAGGAGACTGGCAACATTCCTCCAATGAAAAGCAGGGGGTCACGAGTACACTGAGAGACAACGCAATAAGTGTCTGGGGCCCAAGACTGTTCAACTGCCTCCAGAATACATACGGGTAATTACAATGAAACCTGACTGTCTTCAAGAAAGCACTGGACAGGCACTTAAGTCAGTACATGACCACCAGGCTGTGATTCGTACATCAGTTTGAGTGGCGATCAGACAGTAACAGCCCGTTGATTCAGAACCCTGGATCCACCGCGAGGCCTTGTCTCACGCCGAGTCGCGGGGGCGTTGACCTCCGAAACCCTCTCCAGGTCTCCAAGTTCATCTAAACAAGGAACTTGCACAGGACGAAGCCTGTAGGCATATGGCGTGAAGTTTAAAATGGGAGGTGGACACAGAGAGAAACTAGCTTCGGAAAGAGTGGGCTCCAAATCCGGGTCAATGACTGACAAAGGGTATCTGCATGATGCACTTTTATTCTATCGCTATATTGACAGGATGCGACCACCTCTACTAGCAGTATGAGAAAGGGGTCCTCTATGCCGAACACTTTGTGCCAATACATGTTCCAGCTCAAGCTAATTGCAAGAATTGTGTCAGAGAGTCAGTGGTGACATGATGCAGGGAGGAGGTGCATCTTCTTCTTAAAATCATTGACAAGAAAAGATTATTGGCTCAGAACAAGTGGAGACTAGAAGATTGCTGAGTAGATGTGCAGGACCAGCTCACAAACACCTCTAACTTGCATGTTTCAGCACTGCCTAATACAGTGTGAAAGACCTTCAGGAAAGGTTACTTTGCTGCTGATGTTGTTAAAACCTCTCAATTAATTGGCACCAGTCACTGGACACACACACACACAACACCACTCGAACACACACACCACAACACACACACACACGAACCACACATACTTATACACACACGAACATACTACACAACACACACACACACACACACACACAACACATTGGCTCACTGGAGTTCAACCCACCAAGTGCAAAAGTCATGAAGATTGGGGAAGGGCCAAAGAAGACCGCAGAAGGTGTACAGTCTAGGGGGCAAGAGACTACAAATCTCACTCAAGGAAAAAGGATCTTGGGGTGAGTTAGAAAACAAGGACATCTCCTGAAGCGCACCATCACACCAAATAACTGGCTGCAGCATATGGGCGCCTACAAACCTCAGAACATTCGACATCTCAATTAGTAATCGTTCAGGGACCCTGACAACCGTGTACGTTACGCCATATTGGAGTATGCGGCAACAGCCTGGAACCCACCACTAGCAAGACGTAAGAAACTAGAGAAAGGCAAGGTTTGCAACAGGGACTCCCCCCACCCCAGTCCCAGGCTAAGAGGTATGTCCTATGAGGAGAGTTAAGGAAATCAACCTGGACGACCTGGATGACAGGAGAGATGTGGGGGAAGATAACAACATACAAAAATACTGAGGGGAATTGACAAGGATGGACAAAGACAGGATGTTCCAAAGATGGGACACAGCAACAAGGGGACTCAGTTGGAAGTTCTGGAAGGACAAAGATGACACAGGGGATGCTAGGAAGTATTTATTCAGCCACAGAGTTTGTCGGTAGTGGTATAGTTGGGAAGCGATGTAGTGAAGGCTGGATCAATACATAGCTTTAGGTAAAGGTGTGATAAAAGCTCATGGTTAGGGAGAGTGACCTAGTAGCGACCAGTGAAGAGGGCGGGGCCAGAGAGCTGGACTCGAACCCTGCAACTTCAACTAGGTGAGTACACCTTAGTAGAGCAAGCACACGTACACACACACGCACACCACACACAAACACACACAAACACGAAGCACACACACGCACAAACACACACACACGCACACACACACACACACAACACACACACCACACGCACACACACCACACACACACACACACAACACACACACACACACACACACACCCACACACGTTCACCACACGCACGCACACACACACAACACACCACAACACACCACACACACACGCGCAGACACACACAGAGGAGAGGTTTGCACCCAAGGGTAACATGAATAATGAAGAAGCCAGTACGGGATATGGTTCACCAAAGGTGCAGGGAGGCAAAAACCAAGTGTGTAGGAGAATGAAGAAATTAGAAGGCAAAGGACCCAGGAGAATAAGGAGAGCAGTCGTAGAGCCGAAATTAATATGAACAGACAAGAAGGGAGCCCAACGACAATATGAAAAAACGACCTAGCAAGCGAATATAAATCTGACCCCGAAACTGGTTATACAATCCACATCAGGAGGTAAACAACAGTCAAGGACCAGGTAATCAGGCTAAGGAAGGAAGGAGAGAGACAGCAGAAATGCCGTTAAAGTATGTTGAGTAACTCAACAAGAGATTCAAAGAAGTGTTCACAGAGGAGACAAAAGGGCCTCAGAAAGGCGAAGAGGTGAGGGAACACCGCCAAGGCTGGACACAGTACACACAACCGAGGAAGAATGTGAAAAGTGCTTCTGAGTGGAGCTAGATACTCGTTGGCATTGGGGCGGATAACAATCTCTCCATGGCCTCCATGAGAGAGGGAGCAGAGGCGCGATGTGTTACCCCTAACAACAATATTCAGTTACAAACTATCGGAAACAGGGAGGATTGCATGAGGCATGGAAGACACGCAAATGTAGTCCCAATCTTTAAAAAAGGAGACAGACATGAAGCAACTAAAACTGCAGACCAGTGTCACTAACATGTATAGTATGGCAAAGTCATGGAGAAGATTATCAGGAGGGGACGAGTGGTGGAACACTGGGAAAGGAATGATCTCATTCAACCATGCAGCCAACATGGTTTAAGGGGGATGGGAAAATCTGTGTCATCAACCTACTGAGTTCTATGACATGGTTGACAGCAGTAGACAGGAGACGAGAGGAATGGGTGCATTGCATTTTCTTGGACTGCAAGGAGGCGTTTGACACAGTTCCACACAGAGTTTAGATAAAAAAACTGGAGGACCAAGCAGGGATAACAGGGGGAAGGCACTACAATGGATCGGGGAATACTTGTCAGGAAGATCAGCAGCGAGCCATGGTATGTGGCGATGGTGTCAGAGTGGGAACTGTGACCAGCGGGGGTCCCACAGGGGTCAGTCCTAGGGACCAGTGCTGTTTCTGGTTATTTGTGAACGGACATGACGGAAAGGGAAATAGACCCCCAAAGTGCCCCCTGTTTTGCAAAATGACGTGAAGGGGGCGGAAAAATTTTCATTTGTTTGAATACGGGCCCGAAACTACAAAGAGATCTGGACAGGTTTGCAGATTGGGCCCCAAAAAAAATTGGCTCCTGGAGTTAACCCCACAAGTGCAAAGTCATGAAGATTGGGGAAAGGGGAAAGAAGAACCCCCGACGGAGTACAGTCTAGAGGGCCCCGAGACTCAAAATCATCAAGGAAAAGGTCTGGGGTTTGGGATAACACCAGGGACCTTTCCTGAATTTCCCCCATCAACCAAATTTAAATTTCGGGAGCTATGGACGCCTAGCAAAATCAGAACAGCATTCCCCCAACTTCTCCCTTTTGGAATGCTCAGGACCCCGTTACCGTGTCGTTTGGCCCACTTTTGGGGGGGTTTTTTGTGTAACCGTTTGGAACCCACCCTAGCCAAGCACGTAAAGAAAATAAGAAAGTGCAAAGGTTTCAAAAAAGACTTGTCCCGAGCTAAGAGGTTTGTCCCACGAGGAGAGGTTAAAAAAAAACAAAACCTTTCGACCCCTGGAGGGACAGGAGGATAGGGGGGGCATGTAAAGACAAAACAAAAAAACTGAGAGGGGAAATTTACAAGGTGGGGCAAAAACAGGATGTTCCCGAGTGGGACACCGCAACAAGAGGACCAGTTGGAAATTGAAGACACAAAATGAAAAAACCAAAAGGGAAAGTTAGGGGAAGTATTTTTCAGCCCCAGAGTAGTCAGGGAAATGGGAAAAAGTTTGGGAAAAAAGATGTGTGGAGGAGGGGATCCATACATAACTTTTAAAAGAGGTATGACAAGTCACGGTTAGGGGGAGTGGGCCCAAAAAGCGACCAGTGAAAAAGGGGGGGGGCCAGGGAGCTTGGAAATCGCCCCGGGAACCTTTAGCTAGGGGAGAACAATAGGCGAGACACCCCCACACCCAAAACCACACCCCACAAAACACCACCCCACCCCACACACACACACACCCCACCCCAAGGGGCCCCGCCCCAAGCCAAACAACACCTTTGCGCACAAATTTCGCACACACACAAGTCAAAAGGAGGGTGGGGATAAAGGGAAAAAGAGGTTGTGGGCAGTCAAGCGCCATGAGCCCCCCACTTTTTCCTCCCAAAACACAAGGGGCACCTACCTTTTTAGGGCAATAAAAAACCCAAAACCCTAATTCCCTAATTTCACACACAAAACACCCCACATTTTTAAAACACAAAAACACAAACACCACCACACAATATCCCGCTCACAAAACACTCCCCCCCCCCCCCACCAAAATCTCACTCCTTTTTTCCCGGGCCCCCCCCCCCCCTCTTTACAAACCCCCTCCCCCCCCTTTTCCCTCCCCTTTCCCCCTCTCCCCCTCCCCCCCCCCCTTGCCCTTTTCCCCTTTTTCCCACTCCCAAAATTCCCCCCTAAAACCCCCTCCCCCCCCTCTCCCCAAACCACATTTTCCCCCTTTTTCCCCCAACCCCACCACTTGCCCAAACACACTACTAACCTAAAATAAGAATTCAAGGGTTTCCCACTTGGGAAAAAATCAGGAAAAAAAAAAATGGGTTCCCAGGGGAACGGGAAAGGAAATAAAAGGGCAGGGGGGGAAGCTCCCAAAGAAAGGGTTGGGCGCGGGAGCTCAAAAAAAACGGAACATGAAGGGGAAAAGAAACTAGAAAAAACTTAGATAAAAATGGAAGAGAGGTAGATATGGATAAGCAGGAAGGGGAGGTGCAAGTCCCAAAACAGCAGAGGTAGGATACAAAAGTTTAGAAGGGGAACTGAAAAATTTGAAACAGCCTAAAAAAATAAAAGGGGAAAATTTTTTGGTTTGGGCAAACAGGAAATGATCCCCCAGTCACAAATAAGGGGACTGTAGGGAAAGAAGGGCAAAAAATGCTGTAGAAGCTCAATCGAGGGCTGTAGTTTAAAATTTAACGAGCTAAGCTTTTGCGGAGGCCCCAACAACCCAGAAGAGCCCCGGGAAACCCCGGGAAGGGGGAAAAAGACCCGGCCCCCTGAGCCCAAATACATAAGTAGTGAAACTGAAAAAAGAAAGCTGCATTGGAGGAAATAAAAATTTAATGAGGGGATACACAAGGATATTTCCTTGGGGAAGAATGAAAGGGAGGTCAGTCTTTGTGTATGGGTTCCAGGAAGTTGAAGGGAAAATCTATGAAGCAAGAAAACCCAAAGGGGGAAAAAAAAAATTTAAGCATCATAAAAAAAAAGAGGAGAAGTACATTTAAAGTGGAAAAATTTTGGAAAATTTGGGGGGGTTTGCAAAAAAGCCGGATGAAAGAATCAAGGAGACAAACCCCCGTTTTTTAGCACTCACGAAACAAAAATATTAGAATAATAAAAAGTTCATTTTTCCATCCCGGTTAAAACCCCAGGAAAGACAAAGGGGGGGAGAGGGGAAAGAGGAGTTTCACTGCCTTTATTAAAAACCAGGGGGGGGTTTTGAGAAAAAAGGGGGGAAAAGGATGGCACGGGCGAAAGGGACAAATTTGGGGGAACAATCCAGCGAGGGACAAAGGGAAAAATTGCGTAATGTACAACCCACACAAACTGCAGGAGGCCAAGAGAAGAATAGGGGCAAAGAGCAATGGTCGAACTGCCGAGGGGCCCGGAGGCACACATGGGGGGAGCAAAGTTTTAGTTTAGGTGATTTCAACACAAGGGATTGATGGGAAAAAACCTGGACCCCCTGGGGGGCCCGAAACATGGAGAGCCAAGATGTGGATTGGTATGGGGAAAAACCCCATGCATCACAGTTGAGACACACCAGACTGGTTTAGGATGAACCAGCAACTGGACCTTGATTCACCTTAAGTAGTTCGGGAAACGAGGATATCTGTATGAAAGCCCCCTGGGAGCTAGTGACATGTGGTTTTTGCTTGAATAAATAGTTGAGCTTCAAATGGGGAAGTGCAGGGAAAAGGTTGGGGAAAAAACCAAACTACAACAGGGGGGTATTTTAGGCATGAGGGAAATTTCCGCAAAACTTCAGTGGGAGAGGGAAGAAGGAAAACGTACAAAAAAATAATGGGCTATGTGGCAAAAAAATGCAAGGAGGCAGAGGAGAAAAGTTTGTTCCCAGGGAAAAAGAAATATAGGAAGAACAGAACGAGTCCTTTGGGTTTACCCCCAAAGGGGTAGGGAGCAAAAAAACTAGATGACTAGGAATGGAAAAGGACAGAAAAAAGAGAACCGGAAACAAAGAGATTAGCCGAAGAGCCCGAAAAAAAAATGCAAGATAAAAGGGGGGTCAAAGACAATATGAAATGACATAGAAACGAAAGTCAAGTCGATCCGAAGCTGTTTCATCCAATCGAGAAAAAAAAAAAAGTCAAGAACCAGGGAATAGACCCGAGGAAGAGTGGGGGGAAAA
>NC_069470.1:29519859-29550153 GCF_026875155.1 Cherax quadricarinatus
GAGGGGAATTGGGGATGTCTGAGCGTCATCTTGACAGAGAATGCACCCTCAGGTATCCCCATATACTGGCCAACTGACACCTTTCCTGCAGTGATCGTATGTATTGTGCCGTATTTACACATAATGAACCGGATGTCAGATGCATCCGCCTCGAACGGCACATTCCTGATCTTAACCCAAGTGTAATAGCTGGACACATCATGCAGCCGCACCGTCACAGCATGGTTAACTGGTATGGCCACCTCTGAAACTTATTCACAACTGCCTCATACACAATCGCCGAACTAAATTTTACAAAAATCCTCTTCGTTCCGTTCAATGCAAGTCCACAAATCTCCTCTTTGGCTATACCGTAGGTATCTCTGATGATTGCAGGCAAAAGCAACTCCATTGATGGCCCCGTTACAGCTCCACTGGTTAATACAATGCAGACTGTATTTACCCTGCGCCGGCGAGCCTGCGCCATGTTGGTGAAAATAATACTGCCACCAGACAACTCCAGGGGGCAGCAGCAGCACACGTCCTCTCCACTCAAGGGTTGAGAGACGAATGGATAATTATTATTATAATAAGAAAAGACAGTGGTTCCTGACTGGGCTTAGCAAATTAATTATAATATAAATTTCACAAATACACACTAATATAATAAATGTGTATACCAGTTATAATCCGAGCCCTATATGGGTACAGAAATAATTTATATAATTACATTTCCGTAACAGATTAGTTAAGTGTCCTTTACACATATATTCGTGTGGTACATATAGTGTACATTTCTGTTACATTATTGTTCATTTTTTATACTAGCTAATACCAGCTACCTCAAATACCTTTTACTTCTTTTTAATTGCTGTTAATTGCTCAAATTTTGTGTTTCAAGTCAAATGTTACTCCTAAATTAATGTTATTCATGGTTGCTATCTGTCCATTTAATTTTGTTTACCACTATTTGTTCTAGTCCCTTTTATATTGTGTGGTGCAATTAGTGTATATTCCAATTACATTACTGTGCAATTACCACAACTATCATTTACTAGCTAGTACCAACTACCTCATAATTTTTTTCTTTTACTTTTTGTAGTGCTATTAATTGCTCAAACGTAATACATATTACAAGTCAAATCTTACAAGTCAATATTATATCATAGTTACTATCTGTCCATTTAACTTTGTTTACCATTACTTAGTTTAGTCCCTTATATATTTTCTCCTTTATTTAAGCTTTACATAACAACCTTAGTTCATATATTCACAATTGTTAAAATAATCAAGGTGCTATTCTCAGGTGCTAAAGTGTAATAAGTTCATTATTTTAATATTACATTCCCAAGCTCCCTTATTTGATCATCACTTTATGTGTTCACCACTACTTATTTTAATCTCTTTTATATTGTCTCCTTTATTTTAGCTTTAAAGAACTACCTTAGTTATATATTCATATTTGTTAAAATAATTCAGGTGCTATTTTTTAGCTTTAAAATATTTACTTTGTCTTATACTCAAGTCTAATTATAGAACCACTATAAATCTTATGATAACAAGCATTGATCCTGATACCAACCTCTCATTGAATGACTTAAATGAATCAAACAGTAACTGTAATTACTACACAGCAGAACAATCAAAGGCATATCTCAGAGCCACCAACAACATAACTGTCTTTAACTACACTATCAGATCTTTAAGCAAACTTTACGATGACCTCACAGCATTACTAAATTCCCTGCATGCCAGTATGTCCATCATTACTCTCACCGAAACCTGGCTAAAGCCTGATACTACAGATGTCTATGCCATTCCTGGTTACACATCCATACACAACTGTAGGCCAGACCAACAAGGGGTGGCACAGCTATATACTACTCAGACCAACTAGAATGATCACTAATACTTGCACAAGGGATGAACATGGGGAATATATAATAGCTAAATTCAAATCCAAATACCTACAAAAACCTCTCACAGTGATAAACATCTACAGAGTTCCACAGTCAAACATTAGCCGTTTTAGTGAAAACCTAGGAAGTATGATAACTGGTGCACGCATGAACAAAGATCACTTACTACTCTCAGGTGACTTCAATATAAATCTCCTGCAAGACCAGGACCCACATGTTACTGAATTCACAAACACTATGAGTAACTGCATGTTGCTACCAACAGTAACAAAGATTTACAGAGACTAGTGTTTCCCTACTAGACCACATCTGGACCAACACCATATCCCCTTTAAAATCATGCATAATCACAGATAACACTACAAACCACTATTCATTCTTCGCATCGCTATTGTGCCGTGCGGACAGGCTGCGCAGTAGCTCCTGATACAACTGGTATACTGCGCAGTTTTCCTGTTTTGTGCATACAACATGGCGGATCGCATTGGACGCCGTGTGAGCACTGTTTGTGTGGAATTGGTGCGTGGCACGCTTACAGGAACAACCATGCACGTGTTACTGCATGCCATCATCAGTGAGGTATATGGAATACCGACCGAAGAGTTATATGGAGTAGCAGTAAATGGTGTGTCGAGAATTTTTCATCAATTTTAAAGGGGGACGCGGTTTTCAAAGAAAAAGTTTGAAAAACAAATATCAAGAGAGAGGGGGCAGTAAAACACTTTTTGGTGGAAGGGGGGCTTACAGATGTGTCCGTTATTGCCCTTTGGGTTTGAAAGTACAAAACCCGTCCCTTTTGAGGGGGGGAGGGGAGCATGATGTACGGCGGTGTTTAGGCAGCTATGGGAAAAACCCACCCCAGCAGTGATGGGGTGTGGCAAAAATGGCCCTTTTATGGGGGGTACCAAAGGGGGATCTTTTTACCTAAAAAGGGACGTTGAGGACCCAATTTCCATCAACAATTTATGGAGGTTTTCCAAAAAACGAAAGGCCCACGTTTTACTACCCCAGGGCGGGGGAAGACTTGCGGGATTATTGGGTTTTTTAAAAACAAGGGGCGGCCCAATGTATAAAAAAGCTGGACGGGGGGAAAACCAGGAAAACCAGTGATTTTTAACAACAGAGGAATGCTCGGGGGGGTTTTGGGAGGAAGGAGTTAGGGCCAAAAAAAAAAGTTTTCCTTTTGGCCGATGGAGGGGCCCGAAGGGGAAAGGGCGAGGCGCCCCATGGAAAAAAAGTCCCAAGTTTTAAACATTTTGAAAAAGGGACGGGGAGGGGAAACCTTTCAAAGTCTGTGAGGGGGGGTTAAGGGCCAAAAACCGGGGAGGGGTTTTGTGGAGGAATTTACTTATTTCCTTTTTGCTTTGATTAAAGAGGGGACGGGGTGGATAAAGGGGGTGAAAAACCTGGTGCAGGCAAAGGGTTTCCCAGCAAGATAAGGGGGTTGGGAAATTTTTACTGTGTGCATTTAATGTTAAGGGTGAACAACGTTGTGGCAGGGGGTTCCATAGGGGGGAAAAAAAGGACGGGGTGACGGGTGTGTGGGGGGGGGAAAGTTCTTTTTAAGAAAAAACTGCGGGGGAATTTTCTGGGGGGGGACGAGTTTTTAAACCCCGGGGACAAAGAACGGGGGGTAAAATTTTGAAAAAAGGATGTATTTTTATAAGGGGAAAGGGGGGGGGGGAAAGGGGGGAAATGTGGGTTTAAAAGGGGTTTCTAGGGATAATGAAGGATGGGGGGGTTTTAAATAACCCAAGTTTGCCAAGAAAGTTTGCCATACAGCAGGAAAAGTAAGGAGGGTGTGGGGGCCAAAAAAAAGGGGAAAAAAACCCCAAATTTTAAAAAATAATTCCCCTTTTAGAAACCCCTTTTAAATGTAAAGGATTGAAGAATGAAGTAAAAAACGGGGTATGGAGGGAAAATGGTTTTTGAGGGATATAATGGGGGGGTAGGGCTTTATACAAGAAACAAAATTTAAAAGTTTGGCTGTGCTTTGGAAATTAAAGGGTTTTTAAATTTGTATGAAAAAGGGGGGTTGGTTGGGTTTAAAAAAGGGGGGGGGTTGGCGTGTTTTTAAAGGGAAAAAATTTTCCCCTTTAAACGTTTATAAAGGGGGAAGGAAGGGGGGGAGGGTAGTGGGGGTGGTTGGTAAAGGTGGGGAGCATCTCGAGTATGTTTCTTTGGGATTTTAAATAGGGGCCCGGGGGAAAAATATAAAAAAATTTAAAAGGGGATTTTGGGGAGGGGCCGTTTTAGGTTTTTTTAAGGGGGTTTTTTCCCTCTATTTAAACTTTTAATTTTGGGGGGGGAATGGAACTGGGGTTATGGGGGGGGGGGGGGGACGGGGAACCCAAAGGGGGGGGGTTTGGTGTGTTTACGGTCTTTACGAAAAATTGTTTTACGGGAAATGCGGGGGTTTGGGGGAAACGGGGGGGGGATTTTGAGGCTTGGAGAGGGATTCCTTTTTTTTAAGGAAAAAAAATTTATTCAGCGGGGTTTAAAGTTTAGAATTTATAAAACGGGGGGCATTTGGGTTTTTAGGAGGGGAAAAAAAACAGTGGGAACTTTTGGGTTTTTTTCGGAAAAGGGCCCATTTTTGGTTTAAAAAATGGTTTGGGGGGGGGAAAAGGGGGAAAAGGTATTTTTAAAATTTTTCAAAAAGGGGTTAAAAAGGGCGGGGTTTGGGGGAGGAGTGAGGTGGTGAACGCGATTTTAGGGGGACGGGGGGAAAAAATTGTAAGGGCAAGGGATGGGGTGGGGGGGTATTTTGGTTTTTGGGGGAAAAAAAGGGCTAAACTTGGAAATCGGGGGTTTTTAAATATAAAGGAAGGGGGGGGGCGGGGGGTGGGGGTCCCGGTTTTAAACGGAATTTAAATTTGGGGAACAGCAGCTAATAAATTTTTTACGCAAGAGATGGGGGGAAAGTTTTTAAGAAAATACCCGGGGCTAAAAGAGGGGGGGATAAGGGACAAAATAATAAAAAGATTTGATGAATTTAAGGGAAAGGGCGGGTAGGGATCCATCCCTATGGGGAAAAAACCGGGGGGGAAGGGTTTTAAAAGAATTTTTCCCGCATTAGACAACGGGGAGTCCTATGATACTTTTAGAGGTTAGTGACGTTTTGGGAAAGGGTTTTCTAAGGGGCAAATGTTGGTAAAACTAGGGGATAAGTAAATTTGGGGAAATTTTTGGTTTTAAAAGGAAATGGGGGAAAAAAAGGAAATTTTGGGGAGTTTATTTTAAATTTAAAAAAAAGGGGGGGATGAAGGCCCTTGGGGAAAGGTGGGGGGGGGAAAGGGAAGGGGGAAATTTGGAGGGAATAATAAGTATGGAAAAAGGGTGAAAGGGGCCCATTTAAAAAATTTAAGGGAAAAGGGGAAAAAGCCCCGGGGAATTTTGATGGGTTTCCCAATGTTTTTTAAACAGAGTGTTTGGGAAAAAACCATAAAGTTTGTTTGGTTGATTTTTAAATTTTGTTGTAAAGGGGGGGAAAATTTTGGGAAAAACTTTCACGAGGACGGGTTTTGGTCGTGCTTGAAAAGGGAAAAAAAAAGCGGGGGAAAAACCCCCTGGGGCACGTACAGGGCCTTTTTCTTTTTTGTGTAGGTTTAAAGATTTTTGCAAAGGTTTTGGGGGAAAAACGGGAAATGAAAAAAGGTAAGGGGGTTTAGGGAACGGGGGGTCATTTGGGGAATTTTCCGGGTCGTAGAAAATGGGGGGAATGGACATATTTTCGTATTAGGGAATTTTTGGGAAAGGGTTTTAAAAAAAGGGTGGGGGAAATTTTTGGGCATTGATTGGGAGAATGCTTAGGGAGGGTGGGGAATAAAGAGGACATGGTTGACATTTTAAGGTTTTTTGGGTTTTTTAAAGGGGGGGGGAAATTTAGAAAAAAGGGGTTTGAAGAACCTTGAAAATGAAAGAAGAAATTTTCGGGTTGAAAATTTAAATTTGGTGGGGGTTGGGGAAAGCGTTTTGGGGAAAAATGGAAAAAAAGGTTTGAACAGGGGTTTTCCCCTAGGGTCTAAAAATTTCCCTGTTTGCATGTATGAAACACCCTTTTTATGGAATGGTTGAGGAAGCAAAAAAAAACGTTACGGAGGAAGGTAAGGGGTTAAACAGAGGTATTTTGGTTATGTAATAAACCAAAAACAATACTGATAAAATGATTTTCGAGGTTTCCCGGAAAAGGTGGGGAGGGGAAAAATTTAAAGTTTTTTTGGGGGAGGCGTAAAGGCATGCGTGTCAAAAAAGGGTTTAAAATCAAAATTTTAAGAGATGGGGAGTTTGGGTGGGGGGTAAAATTTGGGGGTGGGTCGGGAATGGGGATGGGACTAAAACAGCTAAAAAATTTGGGGGAAATTATCTATTTTTGCAGTTTAAAGGCAAGAGGCTGGGGCAGGGGAAAATTGGGAAAATTGGGGGGAAGGGAAAGTTGTACAAACGGATTGGGAAAAAAACCCTTAGAGCGAAGGATTTTAAATCAAATTTGCAAAGGGAAATTTAATAAAAAAAAATTCATTGGTTTTAGAAAAAATTGGGGAAAAACGTGGCGGGGTTTTGTACCCTTTTTCCAAACAAGAGATAAAGGAGATACAGAGGGGGTTTTGGTTTCCGTTATATTTTGGGGGTTTTGGACGGCGGGAAAAAGAAAAGAGGGGGTTTTAATGGGGGTTTGTGCGCAGGGGGGAGTGGGTTTTTTGTTTTGCAAAGGGCCGAGGGTAAAGGCCATGTTGTTAAACAAAAGTACAAAAAGGGGGGGGGGGGGGGGTAAAAGGGGTAAAGGGTTTGGGGAGGGGGGTTTGAGGGATGTACAAACGATGGTGGGGGGGAAAGGGACTTGAGGGAAATGTGAAAATTTTGCAAAGGGGTTATGTTATTTAATAGGTAAAGGTAAAAAAGTCAAGGGGGGAAGGTTATTTGGTGATGGGGAAACCAAAGGTGTTTTCCCAAGGGGGGGGCGGGTTTTCCCCTTTGGGTAGATTGGGGTACGTTTTGGGGCATTTTTCCAAAAAATTAATTAAGGGGCCTAGGGAAAAGGGAGTTATTTTAAATTGGGTTTTTTGTAAGGGGGGTTTTTTTAAGCGTCGAAGCGGGGTTTTTGTGTGTGAGGGGTTTGGAAAAGGGAAAAGGGGAATGCAAAACATTGGGGGAGGAATGGGAAAACAGTTTTTTTCTTGCGTATTTTTTTTTGTAGGGATTGGGGGGCAGGTACGGGTGTCCCGGGCCTAATTTCTTAAAGTTAATGGGGGGGGGGAAATGTAAAAGATCCTTTTTCCCCTTTTTTAGGGGTTTAAGGGGGGGGTGTTTGGGGTTTTGAAAAGGGGGGAAGCCATTCTGTAAATTGTGACGTTTTTCTTTTTTTTAATTCCGGGGGTTTAAGGGAAAAAAAGGCGGGGGGGGGGATTGGGGGAAAGGGCTATTGGGGGCGGGGGAATTTAAAATCGCACGATCAGAAATAAACTTTTTTTAAGGTAACGGTGGGCAACCCTGCGTTCCCGGGGCATATAGAAATAAAACAAAAAGGGGGGACCCCGAAATTTTGGCAACTTAAGTACAAAGGGGGGCCCTTTTTCCCTTTTCAGAGCAAAAATTAAATGAACCATAATAAAGGGGAATATGTAAAGGTTGGTTTACGATTGTAAATGAATTGAAATGGGAGGGAATGCTTTGGTCAGAGGGGGGGGTTTTAAAAATGGAGATTTTTTTGGGTGTGTAAATTGTTTTATTTTAAACCATGTTTTGAAAAAAAACAAGAGGTCATTGATAACCTTTATTTTTTAAAAAAAGGGAAAAAATAAATCTTTGTCATTTGAAAAATAAAAGGGAAAGGAAAAAATCAAAGATTGAAAAACACACTGTAATAATTTTGTTTATTTTAAAAAGGGTTTGTATCTTTGTTATTTTAATTTTGTTTTTTTAGTTTCTCTGTGGTAAGGTTTTGGGAAAATGGCTTTTTGTCACCTTTTTTAAATATTGAAATTTTTGAGGTTTTTAGAAATTATGCCCTTTGGTATAAATTTTTTTAATATACAATTTAAATGAGAGTGAAAACAAATTTTGGATTATATGAGAATGTTTTTGGGTATATAAATTTTTCCATAAATTAAAAAAAGTGTGCCCAATTTTTGGGAAAAAATTGGGCCTTTTTTTTTATAAGATACTGGCGTTTTTTTTAATGGGATATAATAAAACCCACCTGTATGTACAGGTGTGGGCTGTTTTTATTTTACAGGGTATGTTGTGTGGGGCTGGTTGGGCATTTTGGGGGGGGGGGAATCAAGCATTTAAAATTTTTAAAAACCGGTTTTTCTTATTATAATTTTTAAGTGTGGGTTTAAGGAATGTGAATTTGTTTGCTTTTTTTTAAATTTAAGGGAAATCCCCGTTTCTTTTTTTTTATGAAAAACCTAAGTATAGCATACATGTATGATGTGTATTGTGTTTTTTAAATAAAAAAAAAAAAAAAAAAAAAAAAACACTACCCTACCTTCTAAAACCCCATCTAGGTAAATTAAAACCCCCAAAACTAAAAAAGTTACCTTCAGACAAAAAAATTTCAGGCGCCTTTTATAACTTAAAAAAAGCATTGACAAAATCGACTGCTAAAAAGCTAAAAAAATTATACAGATACTGCGAATGTATTAATTTTTTAAAAATGCCCAATTCCTTTTAACAAGCACTGCCCTAAAAAAAAGATCACAGTTAAGAGACTAAAAACAGTCCGGGGCTAACCCCAGCATCTCAAATCCATAAATATAAACCCCTATATGAAAAAAGTATAGAAGGGGTCACAAAAACCAAGACAAACAAAATTGTTATAATCCTAACCGTTGATATGAAGGGCAAAAAAAAATTTATTATGAAAAAAGAATATCCAATTAAAAAAGGGAAATTAAAAAAAGACCTGGAAAACCCCACTGAAATTCTAGGAACAAAAAAGATATCAGGAAACAGAGCAAACAAACTAACCCGTGAACCCAAAAACCCCCCCTCTGAAAAAAGCAGATCAATGATTTTTTCTCCCCATAGGAAAAAACCTTAGATAAAAAAACCCAAGCTCAGATACCCCACCCAATGGGCTCTTCATGGGGAACTACCCCAAACACTGTTCCCCAGCTCCCATAACCCAACAGAAATCTCCTTTACATAAAAAACCACAAAAACAAACAGGAGTTTTAAATACCTTACCCCCTTTATATACAAAAAGTTTGTAAGGCTGTCACCAATCATTTTCAACACTAACAAATCCATTCAATCCCCTCCTTCTCCACAGTTCTCAAAAATAGATGGGGTCACTCCGATCATAAAAAGAGGGGATTAAAAAGACTTGAATAATTAGGCCAAAAATCCCCTTACCCCCTCTCTCTAAAATCTTAAAAAATAATTTTCATAAAATTATTCCACCTCATCTCCCCAAAACATACTCAAACCCTGTCGTTTGGGTTCAGGCCTAATAAAAATACGAATGAGTTTTATACACAGCTAGAACAAATTACACTGCACTAGAGAAAAAAGAAAGTCCCTTGGGCGTCTTAAATGATTACGTAAAGTTTTGTTTTACAGTTGCCCATGACTTGCTCCACGTAAAATTGGTCGCACTTGGTATAAGAGGGCACCCCCTCAGTACCTCAAGTCATACTGTAGCAACAGACCCAATTGTGTGCACAAATGGAAAACTCTTCCATACACCCATTACATTTGGTGTCCACGGGGGAAGTGTCCCTTGCCCTTTTCCCCTTTTCTTACAAAAAAGACCCACCCAAAAGCATCGCAAAAAACTCAAACCCCACTATTTGCAATGACAATACAAACGTTTCTCCACCGAGCCCAGTACGCTAGCCAAAATTAAAAACCCAATTACAAAAATTTACCCGGATGATGAAATTTAAAAGAACTTATTTCAATATTACAAAAAACCCACTTCATTCGTTTGGTAAAGAGCTATGATTCCCCTTAAAATGATAAATGGATCATCTATCACAAAGTCACAGGGGAAAAATTTTAGGATCCACCTTTATTAACTCAAATTTAAACAATGTACAAAAAATTTCCAAGAAAACCCCCAAGACTGTAGGCATACTATCGAAGATACGGTACTATGTTCCACAGTTAGCCCTCCTGGCCCTATATCACTCGCTTATTTACCCCTATCTCACCTATGGAATTTGTGCATGGGGCTCAACAACAATAGACCATCCCAGGCACTATTACCCAACAAACATCGCGGCTTGACCTGTGCAGGATGTGCGGAGATTGGGAACTACTGCCCTCTGCTGGCCATTGGAGGAGACTTATATTTTCACAACATGGCGCAGTCTGTGAGAAGGCGTTTGCACATGGTGTGCATTGAATTGTTGCGTGGTGCGATAACGCCTCAGTCTGCACAAGTGCTTTGTTGCAACCCCTGAATGGGTTACAATGATTATTATGTATATGTAATGTATATTATCTTTTCATATAATTTTATATTGCTTATATTTGCGATAATAGCTAAATCGTAAATGTATGACTTTATATTATTATTTGACTGTTATATTGTTATTTAGCTTATGTTGTTAGGATGTATATAAAATGTGCTCAGTTAGGCATGATTGTAAACGACTGTAATTTGTCGATTGGTCGCTCGTTTACTGCCGGCTTTGAAGCTGCAGTTGTCCACGTAGCTATCACGTGATCGAGGGGGGGGGGTTGTCTTCACCTCTCGTGAAGTAGTCAGTTGCTGGGGGACTCGCTTGCTGGTTGGACAGATTGGTCTGTTATTAGTCTTGTTAGTTCTGTAGAACTTTGTTCACAGAACATTGTATAGACTTTGTGATTTTCGACATTGTACTGAGGTTGTGTGTCACATAGACACTCTGAACATCTCAGGTCTTAGCTATAGCTTCTGACCTAATTTTGTATGGTTTCTGTGGCATTGTCACAGTCGAGTTTTCCTATGCGAACGAAGATTCAGTATTATGGAGTTTTGTACTTTTGTGGAGGATCTGCTGATGGTCCCTACTTAGTGTGTTATATTATTTCCCAGTCTGATTTCTGTGTCGCTGTCGCTTGATATTGCATTGCTATTGGGCTTAGCATACTTTGTTGTTCAAGCAGACTGTTCTGGTCGTTGCAGTCGGTCAAGAAGTTAGTTTATTTGAGGACTTTGTCAGTCATTGTTTAAGTCTTATTCTGAATCTTGAGACATAGACTAATACTTAGAGCATTCCACGCTTACACACACTTGTACATATTTGTAATATCTTTATTAAATGTTAATGTACCTGACTGTACTTAGAATTATAAATGTGATATGTGCTTTCAGCACAATAATATTAACTCGTGAGATTGATTTTTTTTTTGGGTTGCTGTAATTAATTTAATTTGATATATATACCTCTAGACAACTTACTAGACTTAATAAATTTATTAAATTTTATTTCTCTAGTTAGTTGCTACCAGTTGTAATCCTAAAGCACTATTGAACCATAACTGAATTTTATGGATAATTGGACAAGGATACTGGACTAATTGTTACGAAGAAACCCAGTAACAGGATGGATGCTAGAAGGGCAGTCCTTTCTAGTATTCACTGGAGATCTCTAAGCTTTTGATCGCGTTTTTTTGTAAAAAATGGGGGCCTGTCCGGGATGTCCTTGATCCAAGGCGTTGGAGAAGAACTGTCGGGATGCTCTTGATCAAGTGTGGAGAAATTGTCCAGTTTGATCTAGTACTCTATGATCAAACACTTTGAGTACTTCCTAATCTGAAGGACTTTGAGTTTAGTATTGTACAACATTCCCGGTGGATGTATGTACCTGACTGAGTCTCTTGATCCAAGGAGATGGAAATTTACTGTTTTTGAGTTCTAACTCAAAGACAAACCAACACTAAAATTCCGATTAGGATTATAGTTTCCAATATCACACTCTCGTAGTTACAAATTATTTTCGTGAGGTATGCAACGTGAATCAGAGTTAATTGGATACTCTGGACTTTGTTGGAGTTTAAGTACATTAAAACTTCAGACGTGTTGGCAAGTAGCCAAGTATCTCGGTGTGACGTATAACAGGAATTACACCGCTGAAACTGCAGAGCGTTAATTAAAGATATATTGTTTTCCTGCTCGTAACAGAGATGTCTGATTATGATTCAGATTCAGACAGCTAGTGCACAATTAGGAAGTATGGCTTTATTTGAAGTGGAGAAGAAGAGCAACTCAGAGCGAAGTGAGCCTAGTGTCTGAGCCTAGTGTAGCTCAGTTTCGCTCACTCCTTCCTTTACTTGACACTATAGTACAGAGTAATAGCTGGTATGACACAGCCTAATACTAGTACAGTGTATACTACACTGTATATATTATCCTAGACCAGATCGAGACATCTAGAGACGGCTGGACCAAGTGTCCGACCTAAGGACCGTCCAGACCATGGTTAATTTCCCTACTCATCCATTACCCATGGGTCCTATCTCTCAGGATCATGTTTGAGAAGGGTTTGAACGCCTCCCTTATGTAGCAGACTGCCACAAATAGAGGCACAGAGGAGATTGAACGAAGAGATTTCCAAATAGGAAAATGTTCGTCTGTTAAGACAACAGGGACTGATAGATTCACAGGACACATTAATGTGCAGAAAGCTGCATCCAGGGTTCCTAAGTTTTTGAAAGTGACTTAGACACATATTTTGATTGTGTTTTTGAGAACCAGGCTCGTGCTATGAACTGGCCACGTAAGCACTGGGCAACATTGCTTCATACTGCTTTGACGGGAGAGTCAACTTGTTACGGCAGCCTTACCATTTGCCAAGTACATTAGTTATGACGCTGTCAAACAAACTATTCTTAGAGACATATAACTTGTTACTGTAAGTTATCAAAGAGCATTTCGTACCGTTACAAGACGAAAAGGACAAACTTGTGTAGAGTTTTGCTCGTGAGAAAAAAGTTGCATTTGAGAGATGGACTAGAGCTTGCTAAGTGTAACAACTACGACAGTCTTTTTAGTTTGTTACTACACGAAGAGTTTAACATCTGTATGCCTGCTGACATACAAGAATTTTTTTCTGGATTTTTTTCGATCATACTACTCGGGGGGTAATAAATTTTTTTTTTTTTTTCTGGGAAACTGCAGCATTAGCAGACAATTACGAGATTCTCACAAAACTTGTACGCCCTTACTAAAACACAAAGAAACACAGGAAAACTAAAAATTGTCCTAGAAGTTGGCAACTAAAAATCAGCTGACTCATTGCCGGCCTGATGTACCTGCTACTGTAACTTCTCCCGTACGATTAACCAGGAAAAACTCACAATCCTGAATCTGTCTCTGTGGCTAGACAGAAACTGATAATCGAGAACGAAGAAAGTTAAATGTACTATTGTAACAGAAAAGGACATGCTAGAGAGTATTGCTATAAATTAGAAATTAGAAAGAGATACGAGAAACAGTCGTGCGGCTGGCCCGCCCCCCATCAAGTCGTATCCTTCTTCCGTGCAACAACAAAGGCACCAAAATCCTAGCAATATCCTCTGGAACTACGTTTTAGATAATGTTATCAGGACAGATGACTATCGTCAGAAAGTGTATCTGACTCGAAAAGGATTCGTTCAGCGATGAGTCCTTTACTTTCGAGAGATAAAATAGATTTGACGAATCACATCTAACTGAGATAAATTTCTTTCAGAGGACACTCGGCAGATATCTCACGTTATTAAGAGAAGATGTACTGCCCATAATGACGATACCTATTGCAAGATAGATGTATTGTTAGAAAGAAGCCTATGAAGGGGACATTATAAAAGTGGCCTCTGCACAAAGTTTATATTTGAGACAAGCTATTTACTGGTTATATTTTCAGTGGGTTATATCCAGTGGTGTTATTTCCCATCAGTCAGTGGACTTGTTGATAAGGGAAACGATATCCTTCATGTGGTTATGTAAGAACCACTTGTGATTGATAATAACACTGAGATAATTATGCCATTGAAGCTTGTAGAGAGAAACCTATTTTATTTCCTCTCAGCGCCATTACTAGAGCTATGTCAAGATTCAACAACATCTTGTCTCCTGTTTGTGTTAGTCGGATGACAATGCATTTGGGCTTGAATAATGTGTTTAGTGCGCTCTGCGCCCAGGGATCATTAACACTGACTCCACCCCGGTCATCAACCTAGTAAGGACCACTACTGACGTTAAATTTCTAATCATTTTGATTTAATTCAAGGATCAGTTTGTTGATCAGCACTGGAAAGACTGAGAGATATGCAGTTACTGGAGAGTGAAGCAAAGGATCTTTCGTAATTGTTTATATTAATAGTAAACGGTTTGTGTATTGATGGAAAAAAATACATGTAAGTTGTCAGCTGATAGTGTTTCCACGGACAGTTCAAGCATCTCGCTGTGTTACAGTTACATTTCGTGAAAACAAGCCATTGATTTTGCTCACAATAGTCCCATAGGAGGACATTTGGGTGTCAAGAAGACACTCGGCCCCCCCCATTACCTAAACGCAAACATTTTTACATGGGCCAAAGATGAAGGAACAGTAGATGTTCATGTGCGACGTTGCACGTGTGTCAAGTGAAGGCAAGCCAGCACCACACATCTCCCCTGAGCCTCTCATTCCTTTTCACCGTGCATGTGAACCCATTCTCACTCTTATTATTGATTGTGGTTGTCCTTTGCCTAGAAACCAAACTAGGAAACATACTTATTTACTATTATGGGACGCTGCAAAACGCTATCCCGAAAGCTATTCCTATGAGAAAAAATTAATGCTCGTGCTAATGTAGAGAGCGCTGATGAATTTTTTTCCCAGGTTGGATTGCCACGGGATACAATCAGATCAGGGATCTAACTTCACTTCTAAGATCTTTCGTGAAGCATTATCCCACTAGGAATAATGTCTGTACTTTCAACAGTTATTCATCCACAGTCACAAGGGGCTTAGAGAGATTTCATCAGACCATTGAAGTCTATGATGAGAGCTTATTGTGAAAATTTGTCTAGAGACTGGGATGAGGGTATACCTTTTCTTCTGTTCGCTATAGAGAGAAAGTGAACAAGAAAAGGTCTCGGATTTGCCGTTTGAATTAATTCGGGACACCAAAGTGCGTGGTCTCTTGCAGTGTTGAAAGATGTGTGGACAGGAAATTCCAAATCCATCATTGAGTACTTCACCTTCATTATGCAGCAACATTTGACAGCCGCTCGAGAGCTAGCTTTCGTAAAAACCTAGTTTCAGCCAGCTAGAATTGAAAGCAACATATGACAAGCGTGTGCTGTCTTCTCGTTCTTTTAAAGCAGGAGATAAGGTGATGCTCGGAAATTAGTACCAGGTCAAGCTCTACAAGCAGGTATGATGGTCCCCTGGAAAGTAGTGGAAAAAGTTAGCGACGTAATTATTTGGTACGTACGCCTGGGAGAAAAGAAATCTAAATCATGGGTACCATGTTAACCAGCTCAAGGCTTACTACGCTAGTCCTCTACTACTATTCTATTCTTCCTTGGACAGAGGCAGAAAAAGTCAGTTCTACTGACATCTCCTAGAGGTATAGAGGTTCGTTTAGAAATTCAGTGACTCTACAATCACTAGCGATTTGCTTAGTAACTTGGAATTGATAAAGCTAGGTGATATTAAAACATGATTTTGCATTTTCCCTGAATTGATTTCGGTACCCCCCCCCGTGATGTTCCTAAACGTTGCTACTCTGGGTGTACATGACGTTGATGTACAGGGAGCATCACCCATTAAGCATCACATATAGAATGAGTCCAACGAGCATAAAGCAATGAGAGACGAGGTTGATTGTTGTTATCTCACGGACTTATTGAACGCAGTAAGTCATGGGCATCTCCCTTGTTTTAGTGCCTAAACCCGACGGTAGTTTCAGGGATTGTGCACTGATTACAGGAAAAGTGAACTCTGTCACCTTGCACTCGATGGTTTATCCTCTACCTCGCATTGACGCCTTATTGTGTGTGTCAGGAGCCCAGTTTGTCAGCGTTTTAGATCTCTTACGAGGCTATTATCAGTCCCGCTTACTGAAACGTGCTCAAGAATATCTGCTTTTAATGTCAAGATGGATATTGTTTAATACTCGTCACCCCCTTCGGCCTATGTATGCGGCTTTCTTCATTCAGCGTATATGAACGAGTTGACCCACAAACTTGGAAGGAGTAGAAGCCTACTTGACGACTTAGTGGTGGTACAGTGCACGAGTGGGTAACGCACTTGACGCGTCTCAGAAGCATTGGTTTGAAAAGACTGGCGCACGTACAACTTCACTGTTAAACTTAGCTAAATGTAGTTTGGTCAAGCCGAGATTACCTATCTAGGCTTTTGTATCGGCCAAGGGAGGTTGGCTCTTATTTGAGGCTAGGTTCGTGCAATTTCTGAATTCCAGTGCCACCACGATAGGAAGGAAGTACAGAGATTCTCTGGGTATGGCAGGATATTATCGCAGGTTAATGTCCAACTTTTCTCAGATTGCAGCTCCTCTCACTGAGCTTACTAGTAGCAAAGTTCAGTTCACCTGGACTAGAGATTGTTCAGGACTCGTTCAAAAGTTGAAGCGCTTGCTTTCCTTCTGCTCCTTGTGTTTGAAGAGTCCTAATTTCAATCATTCCCTTCTTTTTACATATAGATGCGAAGTGGCTATGCAGTGGGTGCTGTGCTGCTCCAACAGTCAACATCCACTGAGATTCGCCTTCCTATATGTTACTATTCATCTAAGCTAAACGACACCAGAAAAAAATTATGCACTATTGAAAAGAGGCTCTAGCTCTTGTGGTGTTTCAATTGGAAACATTTTGACGTGTATTTGGGCACTTCCCCATTTACAATTAACGTATTTTCAGACCCACAAATCCACTCACTCTATATAAACAACCATGAAGAGTATGAATGCTAGGATCATGAGGTGGGCCCTCAGAATCCAACCTTATTCTATTAGTATAAAACACATAAGTGGTCATTGTAATGTAATTGCCGACTCTCTGTCTCGTCCTTAATAATTATCAATTACATTAAATTAACGTAATTTTATGCCCAAATACCTTTTGTTACTTTGCTATGTCAAATTCGTTAAGTAACTTAATCCCTCCAGCCCATATTAACTATATATACTCATGTCATGTCTAATTACCACGGGGCCCGGTGGTCTGGTGGCTAAAGCTCCCGCTTCACACACGGAGGGCCCGGGTTCGATTCCCGGCGGGTGGAAATTCCGACACGTTTCCTTACACCTGTTGTCCTGTTCACCTAGCAGCAAATAGGTACCTGGGTGTTAGTCGACTGGTGTGGGTCGCATCCTGGGGGACAAGATTAAGGACCCCAATGGAAATAAGTTAGACAGTCCTCGATGACGCAATGACTTTCTTGGGTTATCCTGGGTGGCTAACCCTCCGGGGTTAAAAATCCGAACAAAATCTTATCTTATCTTATCACAGTAATGTTGTGTGAGGAGGAGAGATAAGCTGAGTGTTGAGTGAGTAGTGTCGTGTGGGAGAGGTACTGCGTGACGCAACACTGTCCTGCCGCAGACCCCCCCCTCACTACACACCTTAAGCTGTTTCATACTCAGATGTTCATACTGCCTCGCATTCCACAACCACTACTTAAGAGTGGAATGCAGTCTCCTCTACTATGATCGAGCCTCAACGTGCCATCCTTGTCAGCGCTATCCTGTCTCTACACTGATGTACATAAACCACGAGTATGAAGAAATACGATACTGTGTACTGCCCTAGTACATAGGGACATATCCTAGTGATGGACGCTGTGAAATTGTAGAGGTGCTTGGGACGAGAGTGACTAAATAATTTTTATATTATATAATATGATATGAGTAACAGATATACATGTGAAAGACATTCATGGCAAATTCCTATTGCGGGACCCTCTGTCTTGTTGGTGGGGGGGTTGCGCAACCCTGAATGGGTTAAATGATTATTTTGTATAATGTATGTATATTATCTTTTTCATATAATTTTATATTGCTTATATTTGCGATAATAGCGAAATCGTAAATGTATGACTTTATATTATTTTTTTTTTTGGGGGGGGACTTCCTCCAGTAAACCGTTATATTGTTATTTAGCTTATGTTGTTAGGATGTATATAAATGTGCTCAGAATTTGGCTTGATTAGTTCAAACGACTGTAATTATCGCTTGTCGCTCGTTATACTGACCGGCTTCTGACGCTCAGTTGTTCACGTAGCTATCACGTTATCGAGGGGGGGGCGTCTTTCACCTCTCGTGAAGTAGTCAGTCTGCTGGAGGATCGCTTGTGGTTGGACAGATTGTTGTCTCATTAGTCTATGTTAGTTCTGTAGAACTTTGTTCACAGAACATTGTAATAGACTTTGTGATTTTCGGACATTGTACTGAAGGTTGTGTGGTCACATAGAACTTGAACATCTTCAGGTCCTCTAGCTATAGCTTCTGACTAATTTTTTACTGGTTTTTGTGCATTGTCCGCGAGTTTTTTTTAGCTGAAAGAAGATTCCTATTATGGGGGTTTTGAAAATTTTGTGGGGATCTGCTGATGGCTATTAGTGGTTTTATTTTTTCCCGTTCCTGTTCTGTGTCGCTGTCGCTTGTTTGCTTTTCAATTTGGTTAGCATTTTTTGGGGTTTTTCAGCAAAGTCGGGTTTTCCGTCGGCAAGAAGTTTGTTTATTTGAGGATTTGTCAGTATTGTTTAAATCTTTTCGAATCTTGAGACATAGCTAACTACTTTAAAAGGGACTTTCCCCCGCATACCACACTTGTACATATTTGTAATATCATTAAATGTTAATTACCCGCTGTCTTAAGGGGAAATTTAAATGTGTATGTGCTTTCGCACATAAAAAAAAGGCCCAAAAATCTGGAATTCATTACCTGTGAATGTAAAGGAAATACTGTTTAGCAATTCAAGACTCTTCTTAAAAACCACTTACTCACCCACAACTAAATAAATACTTATTAACTGTATCTCATAAATGTGTAACCTGTGACCCTATCAAACTATGTTTTTTTTTTTTGTTATATTTATTACATTACCTAATAGAATACTCCATTCTCTTGAATGCTCAGTAACTCATCAAAAGAGCATATAAAAAAAAAAAAAAAAAAAAAAACCTGTTTCTGCACAACAAATCATTGATTTTATTCGATCTGACCGGATTATATTGTAAATTATGCTACAAATTTGTACAACTATAAAGTTTCTTATTGGAAATACTCATTTGTACTTCATGTTGTAATTTGTTTACTGTATTTTTTACCATTGAATATATCATTGCTTAGTTAATCTTAATTTTAAGCTGCCCATAATGCTCTGCATACAAGGGGCTTTTGGTATGTATACTCAACCACTGTATTTCTTTTGTACAACTATGTATCATGTCTAAATAATAACAAATAAATAAATAAATAAACACAAATCCGTTAATATTTTTTTTTATATTTTTATTTAAAACAGAGCAAATACAATAATGTATAAGAGTATAAAATTAAAAACCATACTAGATATTACAAAACCTCTAGTACACAATCCCGGTACATTTTAAGAACACCATAGATCATGGCCATATTACAACCATGTACATAACCCACAACCATATACATAACCTATAAACCCTCCTTTTATAATAATCATTATTGCCAGTGCAGACAACAGCTGACACTCTACCCCCCCTCCCCGTATGTACCAGTCCCCCGTTCTAAAATAACATACATTGAATATCCTAATTATGGTCATACACTGACCTCTCAAACCTTATGAGTATTTACCTAAAAGTTGGTAGTGCTGAACCAAGACACAAAAACCTAAATTTACAGACTTAAAACAGATATGAAACATTACATTCCTATTACACATACACTGATAATAAGTAGAAGAATATTACACACACCTATATAATATCAAAAATATTAATGTCTAACCATGATTTTTTTTTTTTATATTTTTATTAGAAACTTACAAAAGTACAAAGGATGCATAAAAAGTACGGAATACAAAACCATTCTTTTGTATCTATAGACAGGTTATCCTTGCGGCGAACAAGTATTATAACATCTTGTTATAGCAAACAAAACACGCTTAAGACAAACCTCACTAGTTTTATCTGTCATTATAATAGTTGCGGCCAAGCCATTGTACCCAAAGAAAACACACCAAAAAAAGAAACTTTACATAGTTTAACAATATAAAATGAATACCTGACATGTCCTATTTAACAACAAAAAACATCATACAAATGTACAACATCACAAGATTAACCAAAACTACAACCTATACAAAACAAAACAAAACCCTAAACATACCCGCTATGACAGGGTACAGATTATTTGGTTAAGTTATGGTACATTAGATCCTAACCAATAGGAACCGGAAGGAAATATGATTTCCTTACACAATAACCATAGAGAAACAGGGATTTTACTATTATTAATATGTTAACCCTCTAATCAATAATGTTGTTTTACAGAAAACAGAACAACATGCATGTAAAATACAATAATAAAGAATCCAAAACAAAGTATTTATAACAAACCTCGGCAAATAAAGGGTTTATAACCAAACCCTATACATAATTATACCTCCCACATATTTATATAACGAAAATCTTGTCACAAACTTTGTGGTTTAACCCCATAAAAACATGGTATAGACCCAAAACCTATACAAACACCTTAAATTTTTTCACATAGAACCTTCATCTGACAATTAAAAAGTTAAACATAAGGACTAGAGAAGTAATAAGGATAAGGCTGCTGTAATTTGCCAGTCAAAATGATCTGACAAGTATCTCAGAAAATTTTGTGTTGATACCAAAACGTGCAATCTAAATTACTTAAAAACGAGATCCTAAGGTCGGTATCTGGATTTCAAGGAAATTTTAAACCAGTGGAACATAACCATCAGGCTTAGAAATGTAACCCTGGAAACCACACTTATATCTCACTATGGACAAAACATTCTCGTGAAACATGGCGTACCATCCATACCTAATTCTCACTACCATCCTCTTACACACTACATCAGTGCCAGAGAAGAAAACCAAAAACAACCCCCCCCCTTTACATCCCCCATAAGGAGACCACTCCTTTATCCGTCCTCAGGGAACCCGCCTAGGGAACCCCCAGTGATGGGTTTCCTATAACCTTCCGGGGAAACTTTTTTTTCCCGGAACGCCCCAATAAACAGATATTCCTACACTTGTCTATAGAAACTAGCCGCCAACGATTTTATTCCTCCATATTTACCCCTTAATCCCCTCATTCCTCCATGAAATGTCCAGATAAGCCAACTATGATATTACATTATAGCCCTTCAACATCCCTAGGCACTCCCCTTACATCTAGTAGTAAAGCCCTTAAAAGCGGCAAAACGACCCCCCCCCGAACAGGTTGATAAACCCCACCCATCATAATTCTCACCGCTCCAAGGGAGGTACAAAGAAGACCACATGAAACGCCGTTATCACATCACCACAAACTGACAAAAAGCCTCTTCCACAAAACCCATTACTACGTACCACCTCCTTGGAAGCCAGAATCCCCATGATAAAAAATAAAAAAAAAAAAAAAAAAATACACTATATACTAATTCTCTACTCTAGCCGCGTATCCGAAAAGCTTCTAAAATCTTTCCAAATAACCCCCAATCATACGTTGGATACCACGCTACCCTTGCATAATTCCTTGACCTTTCACTACCCTCACCAAAAAGTTTCACTTTGATTTATATCCCACTGTTGCACTGTCATAAAAATCTCAACATATCTTCACAAAACCCTCAATTCCTTCCCTCCCACCATTTACGTGCCTCCTCATAACTGCCTTCTACTTTAGCGCCCTCACACCCCATTCCCTCATATACTCCACTTGATATATACAGCCATTACTCTCAGTCCTAAAGGCAACAAACTAAACCCCCTCTCGACATCCGTCATAAACTACCTCCTTTCTTAACCATGCTCCCAAATCCCCTCACACACTTCAAGCACCCACCTATGCATTTCCACATATTGTAACCTCTAAGGGAAAAAAACCTTTGCCACCCCCCATACCTTGCTATAGACAAGTGATTTACCACCACTACCCTCTGAGGTAAAGCTAAAGTCCCTCGCACCTTAATACTCCTAGTCTAACCTTAAACCTTACCCATACACAGACTCCGAAATGGTTCCCTTCTGGCATGCCTGCACTTCCGCCAAATTACCATAGCCCACTTACCTTGATTCTGTTCATCCATGGCCAATCCAACCCCATCCAAGCCCCCCCCTATCCAATTCGACCTTAGGAACCTTGATTTCACCGTATTATTAACTCTCATTCCAGGTTATTCATACCAAACATCTGATCACTCTACCCACCTCCTTAAAACTCTCTTACCCTAGCAAAAACTGGTATAGAGCACATACCAACGATCCCTTTGCACCCCTCTTCCATCTCCTGATTGTTCATTTCTCTCAACAGACTCATAAAATGGATTCTGCACACACGCAAAGCGGCAGCTGTGACATCGGACAGCCGGCCTCAAACCTTTTCCATTGGTACACTTTCACCCAACCTCCAAATTGACCTGTACCCTCACTCTGCCCCATCATAAGGGTGTTCACCCACTCACTACCCCCTCCCGAAACCCCCAACCTCTCTAGCAAACCCTAAGTAACTCTGTCCACGCAATCTCATAAGACATTCACCCAATCTAAGCCTTAGTATTCCCTCCCGTACATTCTCTCTAGAAAATCCCTAATCAAACCTGTCCATCCCTCATCCTTCTTCCGGGAATTCCCAATGTCCCCTATGTAAACACTATACCAACACTTTCCTCATTCACCTGGTTGCCCAAAACCTTAGCAAAAATCTTGTAATCCGAGCACATTAACGTAATGCACGGTAATCATTCAAAAACTCGGCATTCCTTTTTGGGCACTAAAACCGTTACGTGCACCCGTTTCATTTGTGATTTCCCCATCCTCCCACTTACTTAACATACAACCCTCAAAACCCCACCAGACAATGCCGGACACTCCCCCAATGATACCTATTTAAAAATCGTTTGGTATTCCGTCTATGCCTGGGGTTTTACCTGGCCATCCCAAAAACTGCCTCCCTCCCCTCCTTACATTAATCTACCTCGATTCTGTCACTGTTGCTCACTTTAATACCCTATTAAACCTTCATCCCAAACGTCCCTCACCACTCCCCCGGCAACCCTTCTCCACTTCTCCCTAACCCAAAATCTGCATACAAAATAATATTTTCCGTGGTGGGTTAGTTTGACCCTCTCCACAAGCCACCCCCCCCCCTGTACCTGCCTCAATAACGCCAAGGTTGGTCTTCGCCTTGCCGTTCCTTAAACCTCCTTAATACACAACCCGATGGCCTATCTCCTCTTAGACTTCACTCCAACCCTGCCCTAACTCGAATTGCCTCAAATTTTTCATTGGGAATTGCCGCAACCTTTTTCGCAAACGTTCATGTCCTCTCCCGCCCCACCCTTTCCTCTGCCATAACAGTCAATGTAAACTGACCCTTCAAGATAATTTGTAGGCCAAAGCTCCACCTAGCCATCTCCTTACCCCGTACTTTAAAAAATTTCGAATTTCAACTTTAGCCCTTCATTTCCCAACCAAACCAGCAAATCCATGTTTCCCATATTCCTAGTCTCCCAAAAAGGATTGCCACCAATCTTCAAACCAGTAGGTTCACCTCGTCCCTAAGTAGCCTCACATTTAATTTCCAGTTATCCTGCCATAAATCCTCTCACTTGCCATCTACCCTCAAATCTGCTATACAGCACGATGATCAGAAAAAACCCCACATCGATTTGTCCTCACCCTCTCCACACCTATGCCCTGCCTAACATAAATCTATTAACGGCCTAATCCTACGAATTAAAAGGGTGCTCTCCACTCCATATCCCCTATTCCCACCACATCTTACCCACTCCAACATCTCGCAAAACATCCGCAGAACCCCAAAACGCAACCCGCCCCCCTCGGAAACCACATCACCCGTCCTAATGAACACAATTCCAATCCCCACCAATCAACCGTAAAGGGCAGGGTAAACCTCCCTCAAGTGATATACCAGAACCTCGCGTACAGAATCCAACTTCACTCTAGTGTTACAGTTGAGGCATGTACACACCTAACAAAATAACCCCTGGCCCCCCAAAAACCCAAAACCCTGACAACCTCTCCAACCCCCCTCGCTCCCAACCCAGGATTACGCAAAGGACTGGTTCCTTTACCGCCACAGCCCAACCTCCTTTCAAACTCAACGCATCCAATGTAAAAACACATATAACCGTTTCAACAACAACTCACATCCTAACCTATGGTATGTTCCTGCAAAAAACAGACATCAATACTAAATTTCTCAAAACCACTCTATACCATACCCTCTTGACCTCGGTTTTAAGACCGTTACATTGAAGTTAACACACCTGAATTTTACATGAATGGCGGCTTTACCCCAGGCCGCTGAGGCTTACTTGGTCCTCTTTCATAGGTCTCGGTTCTTCTCTAATCAATCCTCGTTCTGCCCTCCAAACCCCCTCCCTGTCTCCCACCTTGCTTCCAAAGTGCCCCCCCCCTCTCCCGGACTTGCCTTTGCTTTCCACAGCTGCCACTTCTTCTTTCTGGCCTCCTGCGCTGGTTGTGAGAGGACATCGTGCCATGTCTGATGCCCCCGTGGATCTCTTGCGGGGAGCCTTACCATCTACAGCACATTTTTCTTGCAACCACATCTTCTTGATGGACCCTCCACCACACATTTGCTCTCCTTTCGAACCTCACTAAGTCTTCTTACCTGCTTCTGTTCGTTCCATCCACCTTGTCCAATCACCTGACCTCACATACTTCCACACCATGCTTCCGACTCTTCCAAAAATCCTTCCACACAGCCTCCATAATCCCGTCCTGAGGCTGACTCTGCAGTATCTAACGGTCTGTCTGGACAGCGATATTCCTCCTCCCCGTTGTCCACATGGTAGTGTAAACACCACGCTCCAAACACCTCTGCCTGTCGGACCTCCTCACTCCATAGGCCCTTGTACCCCGGCTTTCCATTCCACCGTCCTAACGTCCGCGGCTTTAATGGCCGTTATCCACGAGCTGTCTCGGACGCTAGGGCCCTGTCTCTTGGGGCAGTGTGCCAACCATGTGTCATTAAGAGTCACTAAACGGCACGTCTTTCCTCGGCCCCGGCATAGTGTACAAAAACCTTTGTTCTATGGTTATGCAATGTAACATATGATGGTATCGGCCTCCTCAGGCGTTCTTTTTCAGTGTGAAGGATCCTTCCGGCATCCCCTCATAAGGGCCGTCCTCAATTTCCCATTGCTCCCGTCGAGTTGTACAGTCCCTAACCACTGAACACATTTGTAGGCTGTAGGCTGGTTGCTCAAGGTACATTCCTTACCTTCACCTCAAGTGGTTTAAAATACTAGAACACATCATGCAAAGCCATTACTTCCACTGCCGTTTTTTATTTTATATTGTCGTATTGATTGTTACGGTTCCGTACGTCCCGTTATGATACTCATCGCGCCTTCTTGAATCTTGTGAAATTCGTCTCGACCGACCGACATGGTTTAGATAGAATAGAATAGAATAGAAGTCAGCCAAGCCCCCTCCTCACCTCAGGGACTTCACGAAGATGAACCTTTGACATTACCCATTTCAGTGCCATGCCACCACATACAGAGCTCTTCATTGGGGAGGAATGGCTGCCCATAACAGTCCCTGATAATGTTTGGCAGGAGGAGTAGAGAACGTTCATCGTGGCGTATGGCGTCCGTTGCTTTTTTTTGTTTTGTTTTTGTGCTTTTTAAAGATCCTCTAACCAGCTCAATGCAGACAGTATTTAATTTGCGCCGGGTACAGTCGGTCTGCATCTTGGTGATAAGGCCTATGTTCTCTCACCAGGGTGGCGTGCAAAGAGAACCTGTTAGGGTAGGAACTGTAGTTTAGAAAGCGGGTCCTCTCTCCCGCCAGGGGCGAGAGTGACCAGGTGTAGGTCGAGAAGAGAGTAGAGACGAATGAAATATGAATCAGATCGCCCGTCTTCTGCCAGTGTTGTGGATTAAGTCTCCCCCCGGTTTCCGTTATACCGTAGAATTTTGTACTGGAGAAAGTTGTTTTGGTGAATTTTATTAAAATTTAAGCGGCAGGAAATAAGCCGAACAGAACCTGTAATGCTGAAATTGATGCATCTGTTGCATTAAATGTAGAATAATTTTATTTTTAGGAAAATTCTCTATAAGTATAGGGTAATATATTAGGTGGGTGTTATACTGTGGTAATAGTGGTATGTTGATTGTTTGTGATGGGGTTTTGGGTATTGGTTGGGGGTTGTGGGCGCGTTTGGCCCCGTTTTTTCCGTTGGCGTTTGTTTGTAACTCTTCTCGAACGGAATATTTTAGGGGTAAATTCATATATTCGGACTGGATCAGGGGAATGGGAAGGGAGAGGAAGGTAGAAAGGAATGGGGGACACCGTTGAGGGACCTAATAAATTAGGTTGATTTTTTTGTATAGGGTTAATACAGTGTGTTCAGGTTGCTGGTTGATAGGGAAGAAGGTTTTTTTTTTAAGAGCAAAACTCGCTTTCTTTATTGGCTTCTCTAAATTTGTACCTCCTTAGCTATTTATCGCCACCAGGAGTAGAGTATTTGGTTTATTTTATTTTGTTGCTTTGATTTAATGGAGAGGATCATCCCATAATGAATTAGGACTAGTAATTTTTGAATATAGGGTGTATTTTTTATTATGTTTAAGGTTAGGGGGTTTATATGGGTTTTTTTATATCCTTTTAATAAGAGCTGAGTAAGCTTCTAACTGTACAATATTCTTTATTTGGACGAAAACAACTTCTGGTGCACCTGGCAGCCTTTTGCTGCAACACTTTGCTTTGCAGCAGCACGCAACAGCCCCTGCCTTTGTTGTTGCTGCCTTTTTTCTGTTGCCCGCACAAACACTAGTTTCTATGAAGTGGAATCTGTGGCCTCTTTAATTTTATTATCTTATGTCTTTTTAACTAGGGAGATTCAGATTTATAGAATTAAGGTATTATCAGGAGAGGTTACGATTTATTGTGGTTGACGTTTCCATTGTCTATGGTTTGGTAGGCTCGTGTTTGGGCGGAGATAAATCGAATTCTTTTGATTTTGCTGAAGGGGAATCTGAATTAGTTTCTGGGTTTAATACTGAGTATAGAAGGGGAGGGTTTTTGTGTTGATTTTTATAGCTGAATATGTAGAATTATGTTTATAAGAGGGGTTTCTTACGTTGCTTTTCTAGGTGGAATTGTTTTGAGATTATGGATTTTATGTAAAATTATAATGGTTAGGTTTGCATTTATTTGAGTGCGGGGAACTTTACCTGGATTGCGATACCATAAGTTGATGTATATGGCCTGGGAAAGGTTTCTTCCTGTATCTTTAAATTTCTTGATTTTTTTATAGGAGTAAAATTAATTTTAATTTAAACTAAATTTATAAATTATTGTTTTAAACTAAATTTATAAATTATTGTTTTAAATTAAATTTATAAATTGTTTTAAACTAAATTTATAAATTATTGTTTTAAACTAAAATTATAGATTATTGTTTTAAATAAACTAAATATCCACTCGAGGAGCAAATATGTTAAAAGGGTGATTAAAGGATTAATAACATAATAAGTGAAGTAAGCAATAGTGAGGGTTTGTCCTGTAATATAAGGATCCTCTACGGGACGCGCTCCAATTCATGGTAACAAGATATTATAGAGACAAGAGTTCAAAATAAAATCTGATTTAAAGGGTAAAAAGTTAGGCCTTGAAATTTTTATATAGAGGTAAAACGAAGGAGTCAAAGAATTGCTACTGATAAAACTAGGGCGATTACTCCCCCTAATTTGTTTGGGATCGAGCGAAGAATAGCATATGCAAATAAGAAGTATCATTCAGGTTGAATATGAACTGGTGTAACTTAGAGGGTTAGCAGGGATGAAATTATCAGGGTCTCCGAGAAGATAAGGGTTCAAAAGGGTTAAGAGGATTAAAAATATAAATATGATTAGAAACCCTAATCTTTAAATGTGAAGTAGGGGTGAACGGGATTTTATCTCTAGTGGAAGATACTCCTAAGGGGTTATTAGCTCCGGAGTGATGGATAAATAAGATGTGAACGAGTGTTGCTGCAGCAATTAGGAATAGTAGAAGAAAGTGGAATGTAAAAAAATCGGGTCAAGGTAGCATTATCTACTGCGAAAGCCCCCTCAGATTCATTGAACTAAATCTGTTCCAATGTAAGGGATAGCTAAGAATAGGTTTGTAATAACTGTGGCACCTCAAAATATTTGTCCTCAAGGCAAGACATAACCTAGGAAAGCTGTGGCTATTGTTATGAATAAAATTAAAACCCCAACCCTCCAGGCGTGGAAAAGAATAAATGATTCATAGTAAATACATCGACCATTGTGGGAGTAGATGCAAATAAATAAAAATGATGCTCCGTTTGCGTGGATGGTTCGGAATAATCATCCGTAGTTTACATCCCGACAAATATGTTCTACGTTTGAAAAAGTCAAGTCAGTATGGGAGGTGAAGTGAATAAATAGGAATAGGCCAGCTGCGATTTGAGCCACTAATCATAATCCTAAGAGGGATCCAAAATTCCAAAAAATTGAAATGTTCCTAGGAACTGGTATGTCAACAAATGCGGAATTAGCTAGTTTAAATAGTGGGTGAGATTTACGTGGTGACGTCATAGGTTCGATGAAGGGTAGAAAAAATTTAGTTGTAAAAAGATAAAGGTGGATGATGATGTTAGGAATCGAAGGTTTAAGGTTGTTAGTTATAGTTTTTTTGCGGATTCAGAGCGTTTATTTCAAATCATAAGCATCTGTTAAATGTTTTATTAGGGTTGGAGTTTATCATATTGAATGTGTTTGGGGTAATGAGAGTTTATATAACTCGGGTGGGTTTAGAAGGGATGTTTGTAATATTTTTTTGGTTATGGTTGCATGTGAAGGAACTTTGGGTTTATTTTTGTTAGTTTTATTTGTTCGCTCACATGGTAACGATTATTTTAGGAGGTTTGGTATTTTGTTAGTTGTATAGCCCTTGTGGCTTAGCGCTTCTTTTTTATTATAATAATAATAATTGGTATTTTGGTAAGTTAAAATTTTTGGTATTTAATTTGATTTTGATAAGGTTTGTAATGAATTGAGGGCTGATCGCAAATTGGTTTATTAGCTATATGTTTTATAGGATTATTAAAAATAAACCCATGTTTTTTTTTGTGTGTGTGTGAGTTATTAATAGGGGCTGATTTTTTTAAAAGTTATAATTTTAATTTTTTGTTAAGAGTTTGAATTATGTTGATAGTTTATGGGAGGGTAATGGTGAAGAAGGTTGGGAATTTTTATTCTGGAGTCTTGTTAGTAAATTTAATTTTGTTGTTATTTTTGGGTTTTAACCTTTAGGTCAGTTAATTATTTGATGTTTATATTAGCTTTGAAAGGTCGTTAGCCCCTATATTTTTATTAATTTTGGGCTGAGGATATCAACCGGAACGGATTCAGGCTGGAATTTTATAATATTTTATACTTTATTTGCTTCATTCGTTTATTAGTTTCTTTATTAAGGTTATACAAAAGCATGGGAAGCTTAAACATGGGTTTACTAACAGGTGGGGTTGATTACCAGAGTGTAGTGTATTGTGATACTTTTGTTCTGTATTTTCGTTTAATGAAGGTACCTTTGTTCATATTATTTGTGGTTACCTAAGGCCCCATGTGGAGGCTCCTGTCGTGTTACTAAAGTTAGGTGGTTTTGGTTTAATTCGAATATTAGGGGTATTTTCGGAGGTTAATAAAAAATTTGTTGAGTGGGAATAAGCTTGGGAATTTTAGGTGGGGTTGTAATTAGTTTAATGTGTTTACGCCAGGTAGATATGAAGCTCTTTGCTATGTTTCGGTAGTCATATAGGACTGGTATTAGGGGGGTTGTTGTTAGGAGTTGAGGATAAATGGGCTTTGGTTGTGTGTTTTGTCATGGTTTGTGTTCTTCAGGTTTTTCTATTAGCAAATTGGTCTATGAACGTTTAGGAAGACGAAGTTTGATAATTTAAAAAGGGTTTATTAAATATTATACCAAGTTTTAGGGTTATGGTGATTTTTATTAGTTGTAGGGAACATGGCTGCCCCCCCTACTTTGAATTTTAATAGAGGAAATTAATTTAATCATTAGGGTGGTAAGATGAAGAAAGTTGGTTTATATTTAGAGTAGGGGCTTTATCTTTTTGTAGTGCTTGTTACACTTTATATATATATTTTTAAGGCAGAATGGATTATTTCTAAATTCATTAATTTTGTTGTTTTAGGCAAAATAGGGGACTATTTTGTTTTGTTGATGCAGGGTTCAT
>NC_069470.1:29550653-29574938 GCF_026875155.1 Cherax quadricarinatus
GATGGTTTTTTGAGTCACATTCCGTGCACATTGCTTCTGTGTTCACATTTCCCTTGCTATAGTTTCCGGGGCAATCCTCATACTATAGTTTAAATGTACACTGCCTCTGCTCGAACTCCTAGTTAATAACCTCGTACCCCTTACCCGGGGGTCAACCAAATTTCCCCAAAGGTCCAAATTAAAATCCAAACCCGGGGAAGTCCTCCCGCCCGGAGAGCGAGAGATGCGAGAGAAAGGGAGAGAAAGAGAGAAAAAGGGAAGAGGAGAGAGGAGAGAGAAGAGAAAAGAGAGAGGGGAGAGAGAGGAGATTAGGGTGGATGGGGGGGGGAAAGAGAGCAGACACGCTCATTCATAGATTTCTTCCCGTATTGGTAATTACCTTTTTTTTAAATTTCCGATATTTTTTAAATTTTGGGATGTACTATAATATTAAAACCCCCAAAAAAAAAAATTTTTTGTGTTGGATTTTTCTATTTTTTCTGTTATACCGGGAAAGTGGGCGAATGTAAATGTCATCAAAAACTAGTCTTGATAAAGCAGTGCCTACAGGTTGTGTAATTGATATAGTTCTGTTTTTTTAATTATGTCCAAAATCTGTATTAAAACCATGGATGGCGAAACGTCAAAATGAAGATAACCGATGTTGCACAAGTTCAAAACTTTCATCTTGTCGGTATTGTATACCTGTCTTGCACAAATTGTCGACACTGCAAAATCATGGTTCTTATTTAAGGGGACCCCTTTACCTTCTTCACGACTTCGACAACTGCCCCTCAATTTGGGAAAAACCTCTTTTACGGGAAAAACCCGCCTACCCGTGCTAGGGCCCCCGTCTGCTACCTCCCTTTCATGGGCCCCAATAAGCGCCCCTCTCCTTCCTGTGCTTTTTAGAATCTCTACAACCCCGGGGTTTTTAAACCCTCCCAAAGGGTGGGGAAATGATACCTCATCTTTTTTAAAGTTCTTTGTTTTTAATTTTGTCCCGAAACTGTTTGAAAACCCCTGGATGGCGAAAAGTCTACAATAAAGATAACCAATGTTGCACAAGTGTCTTAAATTTTTATCTTGTCGGATTTTATACCTGTCTGCCAAATAAATCCGTAAAGGTCACTTTATTAATGAATATTTTTGTGGATAGAGAGTGAGTTCCTAGAAATGTTTTAATGAAACTTTTGGGAATTTTGAGTCACTAATTGTTTTTTGGGGAAAAAAAAATACCAAGTGGGGGGAAAACTGTTGTGGAAGTGTAGGAAATACAAGTTTTATTAAAGAATTAGGGGTAAAGAATTCCTTTATTTCGGTTTATTGCCCCCGAAAAGTATTAGATGATAGGAGGGGCGAGAAATAAAGTGTCGTGGTTATCGTGTTTTGTGTGAATTTTTACTTGTTACTTGGAAGTTTTGTGTTTTCATTAGGAAAATGTTTTTTTTCAAAAAAAGAAATGATAACTTTTTTTGTAGCAGATTTTATGGGGGGAAGCAGAATGAACACGGACACCTTTATTCACGATTTTAAAACTATAAGGTACACTTATAAAAACTGCATTTGTGAAAACAAAACAAAAATCAACTTTAACACATAATGAAACTTAAATAAAAGTCCGAGATTATCACTAAGAACCTCACCTTGGTGGCCGATTGGTAGCAGCTTGGGTCCTTGTCTGCTGGTCTGCATGTTTCAAGGCGTCTTGTTAGTGTAAATTACAGGACGCAGTTTTTCTGTGTGTCCGCCTCCTGATAATTCCACTCACACTGGACAGTCTCGGCAGTAGACCAGCTAGACAAGACCAAGATACATCCACAAGGTTACTGGGGTTAGGCCAACACATACACAACACACACATACACACACCCGTCCCCACCCAACCAACCGCCCACGCAAACAACCCACGCACCCACCCACCCAACAACCCAACCACCCGCCCCACCTGTGAAAGTGAGGAAGGGAGTTCCAACTGAGGGACACAGTGGCTTCTGTACATCAACGGACTAGGGAAAGCACCAAAACAACCGGGAGTGGGAAATGTTGAAGGGTGAGACATCCCGGGGGCCGCACGGATGGAGGCCTGGAAACATAAACCAACAACCTGACTATGACCACACACCCCAACCTTGATCACACACACACACACCCGTCCATCCAAGCCCACCGCAGCCCAACACCCACCCAGCCTACCCCGCCCCACCTGGGAATGTTTGGAAGGGATTCATCTGAGGGACACAGGAGGACTTTGTCTGGTACACTACGGAAACAAGTGAAAGCACCAAGACAACCGGGGAGTGGGGAAATTGGAAGGTTGACATCTGGGGGCCCACGGATGGAGACCTGTAAACAATCAACCACACCTAACAAGAGCCACACCCAACCATGATCACACACACCCCCGCCCACCAACCCACCCACCCACCCTCCACCTGGGAAAAGAGGAAGGGATTCATTGAGGGTCACAGGAGGACTTCTGGACACACGGAACTAGGGAAAGCACCAAGACAACCGGGAGTGGGAAAATGTGGAAGGGTTGACATCTGGGGGCCCACGGCTGGAGACCTGGAAACATAAACCACACCTGACTATGACCACACCCAACCATGATCACACACACACCCGCCCATCCAACCCACCCACCCAACAACCCACCCAGCCACCCACCCACCTGGGAAAGTGAGGAAGGAGTTTCATCAAGGTGACACAGGTGGACTTCTGGACACACGGAACTAGGGAAAGCACCAAGACAACCGGGAGTGGGAAATGTGGAAGGGTTGACTTCTGGGGGCCCACGGCTGGAGACCTGGAAACATAAACCACACCTGACTATGACCACACCACACCATGATCACAGACACACACACACACACACACACACACACACACACACACACACGCTCACCTACAAAAACCACCCACCCAACCACCCACCTACACAACAAGCCACCCGCCCACCTGGGAAAGTGAGGAAGGGAGTTCATTTGAGGGGACACAGGTGGACTTCTGGACACACGGAACTAGGGAAAGCAGACCAAAATAACCGAAACATAAATCACACGTGACTATGAACCACACCTCACTATGACCTCACCTCTGTCAGACCTGACTTGACCTCCACCTATGATCGACATACGATCCATGATCCACACCTGGGAATTCATCTGAGGGGACACAGATGGACTTCTGGACTTCTGGAAAGGTTGACATCCGGGGGCCCACGGATGGAGACCTGGAAACAAACTACAAACACCGACCATGATGCAACACCGCCCATCCAACCTCCCGGAAACATAAACCATGAACCATAAACCACACCTGACTATTACCACACCTAACTATGACCACACCTCACCATGATCCACACCTCACCATGACTCCACTAACGAAACTAAAGAAAGCGAAGCACCAAAACAACTGATGTACAACAAACATTAGTAACTCCATACCCCAGGTCCTCACCATAAACAGTAAATTAGTTTTATGGCGCATAAATGTTACAGCGAGCACTTGAAAAAACAATAAGTTGATTTAAACCAATCCTGGTTAGACACTTGCGAACTTCATTTATTATCAGTAAGTGAACATTCTCCAGTTATTTCCAACACAAACTCATCGTCACTAAAGTTGACTAGAAGAAGCAATTTTTCCAGTTATTGCACAGAATCCAAAATAATTGCAACGTTTCCTCTATTCATGCAATGCATCATTGAAGATTGATGCAGTTAACAATTTTATATTTAAAAAAGCAGTGGAAATTTAATTCTGTAATGGGAGAATGTACGACTTCAATGGCATTATGGTTATTTCAAATTCCGAAAAAAGCAGGGGACATAGTCCAGTTACCTGGAATCAAGAGCCCCTCACCAGCATATAGGCAAATAATGGAATTAGTTTGAAATAACAATGTAACAATCTTCTACGTATGATAAACGCTTATTTAATTTTGAAAGTTAACTGGAAGAACCTGTCTCTCACCTATCACACAAAAGCATCAAGGAATTGCTTATGTATCATTGTACATAGGTGGGATGGGGAAGATACTAATTAAAATAAGCAAGAGTAAATAAGAACACAACATAAAAAAGGAGGAACACAGCAACAGGCCTACTGTCCTGTGCGAGGCAGGTCCAATTCCCTCCCACCAGCTTAAGCAATGCCTTACCTCGTGAGGCATCACGGACATCCGAACTAGTAGCACAACTAGTCAGGTCCAACTCTCACACCACCCACACCCACTCATGTATTTATCCAACCTATTTTTAAAACCTACACAAGGTCTTAGCTTCTATGACGTACTCGGGAACATTTGTTCCACTCATCAAACCAGTGCTTTCCTGAATCTGAATTGTTTTCCAGTTTTAAAACCATTGCTGCGAGTCCTTCTATGTGGGATGTTTTTTAGCACGCTGTTTACATCCACTTTATAATTCCTGTTTTTCATTATACAACCCTAATTCTACGCCTTTCGGAGATGCAGATTCAGGTGACCAAAACTGCGGCAGCATAATCTAAATGAAGCCTAACCAAAAGATTATATGAAATGAAGAACAACCTGAGTACTTCCATTATTTATACGTCCTGTTATAAGCCAAGGATCTGTTAATTTATCGCGAACCTTATGCGGTGTTATCTTGGATTCAGATTACTGCTAACCAGAACATCTTAAATCCTTTTCGCAATCCGTAATTATTAAGATCTACATTATTTAATTTACATGTGGCATGGTTATTTTCCTGTCCAACTTTGTCTATATTAAACTGCATCTGCCACTTCTCCGACCATTTGCATCAGTCTATTCCCAAATCATCTGGAGTGCTCTAATGTCCCTTCATTAGAATGAACTGGAAACGTGCCTATTTTGTGGAGTCATTTAAGCGTTTTATGTAGATTGATGAACAACAGGGGCCCATCACAGACCCCTGTGACGTGCCCCATTCTGATTATCTCCATTTATCAAGCTCTTTTGCGCCTAAATTGTCACCATGCCTCTACCCAAAAAAAATTTTCTCCTATTTCCGTGTTGCCTTAAGTTTCCTCAATAGCCTCTGGTGGGAACTTCCTATCGAAACCTTACTGAAGTCCATATACATAATATCATATTCAATACCATGATCTTCCTCCTAAAATACCTTAGTGAAGAAATTTAGTAAATTCGTAAGACAGGAACGCCTCTTAGTAAAACCGTGCTGAGATTCATTAATCGATTTATGCCTTTTAAGATGGCTACGAATTGCTTCGGCAATTATTGATTCCATAAATTTTCCAACTATGGAGGTAAAGGCTGTAAAGAACTGAATAACGAATAGTAAAATTAAAAATAATTCCTGCATAACAAGAGAGTCGAGAGCCAAGCTCATGAAAGCAGCGGTGTCCCTCCAGGCAGTATATAGTGTATGCATTGAGTATATAGGCAATAAACATCGAGAAAGCAACCGAAGAGATTTGTTCAATTATCTAAATAATTAACACTCTAGAGTAACGCGTTTTACGCACGTTAATAGCCTGTAAAACATCTTATTCCTACACTTGAGAAACGTTTCGCCTACATAACAGCAGGTTTCTTCAGTCAAATACAGAGGTAGCAGGTGAAGTAGCGAAGTGAAGATGTAATCAGTCCATCATCCTTGAGCAAAAGTATTTGAGGTTTTCAGTATTAGAGAGAAACGAGAGAAATACATATGTCGTGGTTATCGTGTGTGAGTGTGTTGTGTGTGTGTGTTTGTGTGTGGTTTGTGTGTGTGTGTGTGGTGTGTGAATGTACATGTTACTTCCGTATTTACTTGTGACGTTTACAGTGTTCATGCATATAGTAAAATAACGAATTTCATTTCAACGAAAAAGAAAGCATGTTAACTTTTTTTGTATAGATTTCTTGGTGAAAGACGTAGAATCAAACACGGACAACACTTCTATACATGATAAAACGCTCACTACATACCTTATAAAGCAGCATTAGTGGAAACAAAACAAAAATTACCTTGAATACGTTATGAAATAAAAATAGATAGTCCGAATTAACACTACATCACCTAGGGGCCGAGATGGGTAGCAGCTTGGTCTTGTCTGGCTGGTCTGCTGTTTCCAGGCTGTCTTGGTGGATGTAATAACAGGAGCAGTTTCTTGTTGTCCCCCTCCTGTAATTCCACCCACCTGGACAGACTACGCAGTAGACAGCAAGACAAGACAAAGATACCTTCCACAAGGTGGTACTGGGAGGGGCCAACACATACACCACACACACACCACACTACACAGGTGTGGTGGAATGCATTTTTCTCTTTCTTGGACTGCAAGAAGCTTTTGACAACAGTTCCACACAATAGATTGTTGCAAAAACGAGGACCAAGCATGATACACAGGGAAGGCAACTAGACTACAATGGATCAGGAATACTTGTCAAGGGGGGATGAAGACCAGCAGCGAGTATGGTTACGGTTTTGGGCGAGGTGTCAGAGTGGGCACCTTGACCAGCGGGTTCCGCAGGTCAATCCCTAGGACAGTTCTGTTTCTTGGTATCTGTGAACGACAGACGGAAGGAATAGACCTGAGGTGTCCCTGTTATGCAGATGACGGAAGTTGATGAAGATGAAATCACTCGATCGAAGACCAGGCAGAACTACAAAGGGATCTGGACAGGCTGCAGACCGGGTCCAGAAATTTGGGTCCTGGATTCAATCCCCCAAGGCAAAGTCTGAAGAGGGGGGAAGGGGCAAAAAAGGAGCAGACATTACAGTCTGGGGGGTCAAGACACAAACCCATCAAGGAAAAAATCTTGGTGAGTATAACACCGGCACTCTCCTAAGGCCAAAACCCAAAATAACTGCGCAGCAAGGGGCCCTAAAAACCCCAAAACAGCATTCCCGACATCTTAAAAAGGGAATCATTCAGGACCCTGAAACACCGGTACGTTAGCCCAAAGGGGTTATGGGCCCCTTTTTGGGAACCCACACCTACCAAGCACGTAAGAAACTAGAAAAAAGTGCTAAGGTTGAAACAAGACTAGTCCCAGAGCTAAAGGATGTCCTCGAGGAGAGGGGGGGAAATCAACCTGCGACACGAGAAGAGAAAGGGGGACATATAACGACAAAAAAATACTGAAAATTTGACAGGGGGACAAAGACGGGATGTTCCGAGATTGGGACACAGTAACAAGGGGACACAGTTGGAACTAAAGACACAGTGAACACAGGGATGTTAGGAATTTTTCTTCGGCCCAAGATCAGAAGGGGAATATTTTGGGAAAGCGATGTATGGGGGCAGGATCCATACTACTTTAAGAAAGGGGGTAAAATAAAGCTCACGGCTCGGGGAGGGGGACCATACGATCAGTAAAGGGGGCGGGGCCGGGAAAGGGACTCGCCCCCCGCAACCTAAATAGGTGATAAACTAGTGAGTAAAACTGGTGAGACATACACACCCGCCCACCACCCTACCGCCCACACCCCCCCAACCACCCCCCCCACCGGGGAAAGGGGGAAAGGGAGTTCTGGGGGACACAGGGGATTTCTGACACACGACTGGGGAAAGCACCAAAAAACCCGGGAGGGGGAAAATGGGGGGGTTTTTGACATCCGGGGCCCACGGATTGAATCTGAAACAGAACCACACTGACAAGATAAACACCCCACATACACACACCCGCCCCCCCTCCCATATACACCCCACATACACACCCGCCCCACCCAAAAAATCCACCCACCCAAACCACCCCCTCCCGAACAACCCAACCACCGGAAAGGGGAAAGGGGAGTTCATCTGAGGGGACACAGGTGGACTTCTGGGCACAGGGAACTGGGGAAATCACAACAACCGGGAGTGGGAAGCGTGAAGGGTTACATGGGGGGGCCCACGGATGAAGACCGGGAAACATGAACCACATGACTTTTACCACAAATCACCTCACTATACCACACCCTCCCCATGACCCACAAAGGACTTCGGACACAGGGAAACTAGGGAAAAATCAAAAAAACCCGGGAAAAGGCGAAAGGGAAGGGTTAAAACCGGGGAACCCACGATGAGGCCAGAAACAAACCAACCTGCCCGGACCTCGCCTAACTATGACCACACCGACCATTCCCACACCAACATGACCACCCCCACCTTTTTGAAAAACCCAAACGACCACACTCAGATCCACACCTGGGTTCATCTGCGGGACACAGATGACCTCGGGACACACGGAACGGGGAAGGCCCAAATAACTGAAAGGGGAAATGGGAAGGGAAACCAGAAACATGAACCACACCGAATAGACCACACTTCTCGACCTCTTTAAGGTTTGAACTGATCATGGTCATTACCTAAAACACAAGCTTGTATTTTTAAAAAATCCAACAATGGTAAAATTTTATCGCCGTCAACAATTTTTAAAAAATTTTTTAGTTTTTGATTAAAAAAATGAATATACTACAGTAAATTTTTTAAATCACCGGGGCTGATGAGGTTTTTTTTAAGGTTCAAAAAGGGAAAGCAAAATGGAAGTATGTGAACCATTAACAATATTTTTTTAAATTTATCCTTCAAACAGGCATATTTGGGGGAAGGGTAATGTAATTTCCCATTTGAAAACAGGGGACAATCGTTACCGTCAAATTAAACCCCCCAAAAACCGACCTCAATTTTAGGGGAAAAACTAAGTCAATTATAGCCAAATTTTAAAAAAGCCATCCCATAAGCATAGCTTGATTTAAGTACCAGCATGGTTTACAAGAGGGGCCGTCTTGTTTTAAAAAAATAATAACTTTTCTTTAGTAAAGCTTTTTAGCTGTTTACCCCGATAAAGAATATATTATTTCTTAATTTTAGTAAGGGATTTGAAAGTTCCCACCAAAACTGTTTAAGAAAATACACTCATTGCATTGGGGAAGGGGCTCTCGTGGATCAATCAGGGTCACGGACAGGGAAACAGAGAGGGCCCCCTAAATGGGGTTAAATCCCAGTGGCGATCATAACAAGGGCGTTCCACAGATCATCCCCTTGGGCCCGTTGTTGTTTTTAATATATATCATGATCTTGATGAAAAGGGAAACTATTTAATGAGGAATTCGCCGAACACAAATAGGAGATAATTGATTTAAACGAGATGTTAGGGAAATTTAGGGAATTAACAAACTCTACCTTGGCAGAAAAGTGGCAGTTGCATTCAAGTAGATAAATGCAAGGTTCTGAACTCGGGAGTTCCATAACCCCACACTTATAATTAAATAATGTAAACTTAGCCCTACAATTGCGAAAAAGGCTTTGGGGGGTTTTGGGAAGGGACAACCTTTAAAACCAAAACACAATGCCCAGCGTACTAATAAGGGGAAAAGATTACTGGGATTTTTATCAAAAGTGTAAGCAAAAGAAGTCCAAGGTCATACTGCAGCTTTTTACATCATTAAACGCGTCACCTAGATTAGCAGCTCAATTCGGCCCATATTACAGAATGGACATAAATTCGGTTAAAACATTGGTAGGATGACTAAATTTTATGCAAGTTAAATCTTCCTAAAGAATTGAAGACCTAAGGACATACTTGTTAACGAAGATGAGGGGAGCCTGTTGAAGGTAAGGGAAGGTATTAATGAGGGAAAAGGTGCTTGAGTACTCAAGAGAGCCGCAATAATGTTAATAGTAGTTAAATTTGATAGGACATAGAATTGGTTTAAAAAGGGTGTGTTTGAGGGAACAGTTATATTGGATTAATTAGGAAGTGTGGTTTCAAATGCGTTTGGGTAAGTGGGGGGATTTGGAGTTTGAGGGAGATATTCATCGGATGTTTCGGGTGCCATGAAATTTTTGGTAATGTTTCGTGATAATTGTAAAGAGCTGGCAACGTACACTGTCTGCTGTGTTCTCTATTCATTCTAATAATGTAATTGATCAATTTTACGAAAAATCGGAAAGGGGCTGGGAAAATTTTGGACCAGAAAGTTAATTCAGTCGTTCGGATAGGAAAATGATTTTAATCTTAGAATTTATAAATCAATAAAAAAATAACCACCTAACTATATTTTGCAATTTTTAAAATACTGTAGGGGGGGGTGGGGAGGGCGTCTTTAAAATGGAGTTTGAGTGACGGACGTAAGAGTGGGGTACAGGCAATGTTTTAAAACGGAAACATTAATGATTTGTTAAATAGGTCAATTATTAGCCGTTTACCAGGAAGTTGAAAATCCTGAGTTATAAGCTTCCAACCGAAAAACATGATTGAGCCGAAATGCTAGGATTCAGGAGCCAAGTGGTTTAGGTGGATACTCCCAGACCTCTTTATATGGGAGGATGAAGAACTCAGGGAGGTTAATCCACTTTCGGTTAGCGGGGGTTTAGCGAAAACGCTACTGGTGCTTGTCAGGTCACTCAGCAGTTGACACTAAAACAACTACCTATATTAAAACGTAATTCCAGATAATATTAATAGTTGATCTAAATTAAGTGTTTAAAGGGAAATTCTCGCTGAATTAATATTAAGTGGAAATAACAAAAAACCAATTAAAATAGAATAGATTAAATTAATTAAGGGGTAAAAATATGCGGAATTTAAAAGCTTGCCTTATTTTGTAAAATTACCTTTTATAAGCAAAAATAAGAGGGAGAATGAAAAAATGTTATTAAAGACTTGTAACACAGAGGAAGGTGTTTTTTGTACGCGAGGTTTGGTAAACATTTGAGGGTTTTACCCTGTTTTTATGATTGGTGGGGGTTTGGGAATTGTCATTAGGAAGGGTATGTGGTTCCGAGGGGGGCGGGTTGTGTTTTGGGGGGTTCTGGGGGGAGTTTTGCGAGATGGGGAGAGTGATGTGGGGGAAGGGGGGGGTTGAGTGGAGCACACTTTTATTCGTAGGGATTGGGGCAGGGTTGATAGGTTTATGTTGGGCAGGGCATGGGTGTGGAGAGGGTGAGGACTATCGATGTGGGTTTTTTCTGATCATCGGCTTTTTAAAAGCAGATTTGGAGGGAAGGGCATAGGAGAGTTTATGCGGGATACTGGAAATTTTAAATTGGGTCTTGGGGACGGGGGTGCCCCTACGGGGTTTGAAGTTTTGGTGGAAACCCTTTTTGGGAGACTGGGAAATAGGGGAAATGGATTTTGGGTTGGGGGGAAAAGGCAAATTAAAATTCAAAATTTTTAAAACGGGGTAAGGATGGCTATGGACTAGGCCCAAAAAAATTCTTTGGGGGTCATTTAAATCTTTTCAGAAACGGGTGGGGGGGAGGAGGACAGGAACGTTTGCAAATATTTTTGGGGGAAATTCAAAATAAAAAAATTTGGGCAATTCGAGTTGGGGCAGGTTTTGGAGGATTCTTAAGGGAAAGGCCATGGGTTTTTTGTTTTAAAAGGGAGGTTTAAGGAAGGGCAGGCAAACCACCTGGCGATATTGAGGCAGGTACAGGGGGGGGGGTTTTAGGAGGTCAAGGCCTATCCCCAGGGGAAAATTATTTGTAGCATTTTTTGGTTTGGGGAGAAGTGGAAGGGTTGGCGGGGGATGGTGGGGAGGGTTTTTGGGGATAAGGGTTTTTAATGGGGTTTTAAAGTAGCGGGACAGTGACAAATCGGGGTATTTTAAAATGAGAGGAGGTGGGGGAGGCATTTTTGGGGATGTGCCAGGGTAAAACCCCGGGCATAGACGGAATCCCAAAACGATTTTTTAGGTACTTTGGGGGGGAGTGTACGGCATTGTCTGGGGGGGGTTTTGAGTTGTATGTTAAGTAGTGGGGGAGGGGGAAATCACAAAGAACGGGTGTCAGGGTTTTGTGCCCAAAAAGAAGGAATCCCGATTTTTGAATGATTTACCGTGCGATTACGTTAATGTACTCGGATTCAAGTTTTTGCTAAGGTTGGGGCCCAACAAAGGGGAAAAGGGTTTTGGGTTTTTATGTTACTGGGGGGCCCTTTGGGGAATTCCGGGGAAAAGGATGGGGGATGGACAGGGTTTTATTGGGGATTTTCTAGAGAGATGTACGGGGGGGGAAAATACGGGTTTGTTTTGGGTGAATGTTTAGTTTGGTGGACAGAGATTTCTTGGGGGTTTGCTTAGAGGGGTTTGGGGGTTTTCGGGGGGTAGTGGAGGGGGTGAACACCCTGTATGAGGGGGCAGAGGTAGGGTACAGGTCAAGGGGAGGTTGGGTAAAAGTGTACCAATGGAGAGGGGTTTGGGGCGGGGGTGTCCGATGTCACAGTGCTCTTTGCGGGGTTGCAAATCCTTTTATGAGTCTGTTGAAGGGTGAGAACAATCGGGAGATGGAAGAGGGGTGAAAGGGGGGCATCTTTGGGGTATGTGGATTGATACACTTTTTGCAAGGGGGTAAGGAGGAGTTAAGGAGGTTGGAAGAGTGATTCGATTTTTTTGGTATGATCCCGGAATGAGTTAATACGGTAAATAAGGGTTACTAGAGGTGGGTAATTTGGATAGGGGGGGGTTTGGGGGGAGGGGGTTTGGGATGGACAGTGGTTGACAGAATAAAGGTATGGGGGATATGGATTTGGCGGAAGTGAAGGCATGCAGAAGGTAAATCGGAGTCGTCAGGGTAAGGTTTTAAGTGACTAGGAGGTTTAAGTCGAGGGATTTAGCTTTACTCAGAGGGTAGTGGTGGTAAATTCATTTCTATAGCGGTATGGGGGGTGGCAGGGGTTTTTTTTCCCTTAGAGGTACGAGATTTTGGGGAAACGAGGAGGGTGGAAGTTTGTGTGGGGTTTTGGGAGGGCTGGTTAAGTAAGGAGGTATTATAGGGATGTTGGGAGGGGGGGTTTAGGTTTGTTGCCTTTAGGATGAGAGTAATGGCTGTATATATCAAGGGGAGATATAGGGAAGGGGTGTGGGGGGCGCTAAAGTAGGAAGATTTATGAGGAGGCACGTAAATGGTGGAGGGGGAAGGGGAAATTGAGGGTTTGTGAAATATTTGAGATTTTTATTGACATGCAAAAAGGTGGATAAAAACAAAGTGAAAAAGGTTTTGAGGGTATGAAAGGTCAAGGAAATTTTGCAAGGGGTAGCCCCTGTATCCAAAATGATTGGGGGGTTATTTGGAAAGATTTTTTGTAAGCTTCGGATACCGGCTAGAGAAAAGAATTAGTAAAGGGGTTTTTCATGGGATTTGGCTTCCAAAGGGGGTGTTAGTATATGGGGTTTTTTGGGAAGAGGGTTTTTTTTAGTTTTGTGGGGATGTTTAAACGGCGTTTCATGTGGTCTTCTTTTGTCTCCTTGGAGGGGGGGGAATCATGGATGGGGGGGTTATCAGACTTTGGGGGGGGGTCGTTTGCCCCTTTTAAGGGCTTTACTACTAAGTAAGGGGGGTGCCTAGGGGGGTTTGGGAAAGGGGTAAATGTAATCATAGTGGATTTTTCTGGACTTCAGGGGAATGAGGGATTAGGGGGGATATGAGGAAAAAAAGCGTTGCGGGTAATTCTATTGGACGAAGTGTAGGAATAATTGGTTTATGGGGCTTTGGGAAAAAAGTTTCCCGAAGGTTTTTAGGAACCCACTGTGGGTTCCCTTTGGGGGGTCCCGAGGAGGACAAAGGAGTGGTCTTTCCCTTTTGGGGGATGTAAGGGGGGGGGGTTTTTTTTTTTTTATTGGGAATGATGTAGTTGGGAAGAGGGAAGGTATGAGAAAGGTATGGATGGGACGCCTGTTTCAAAGAGAAGTTTGTATAGTGAATATAAAGGGGGTTTCCAGGGGTTTCATTTTTTTAAGCCCGATGTTAATTTTACTGGGTTTTAAAATTTTCCTTGAAACCAGGTACCGGCCCTTAGGATCTCTTTTAAGTAATTTGTTGGCACGTTGGTATCAACAAAAAAAATTTTTTGAGATACGTTCAGTTTCTTTTTTGGCTTGGCCATTACAGCAGCCTTATCCTTATTACTACTCGTCTTACGTTAACTTTTTTTGTCAATGAAGGTTTATGTGAAAAAATTTAAGGTATGTAAGGGGTTTTGGGTCTATACCATGTTTTTATGGGGTTTAAAACCCAAAAAAGTCTTTTGGACAAGATTTTTGGTTTATACATATGTTTGGGATATAATTATGTAAGGGGTTTTGGTTTTTAAAAACCCCTTTTAAGTGCCGAGGTTTTTTATAAATACTTGTTTTGTTTTTTTTTTATTATTGTATTTTTCATGTGTTGTTCTGTTTTCTGTATAACATTATTGTTTTAAGGGTTAACAATTAATAATAGTAAAAAAACTGTTTTCTCTATGGTTATTGGGTTTAAAGGAATCATAGCCTTCCGGTTCCCATTTGGGTTTGGATCTAATGTACCCTAACTTAAAACCCTAATCTGTACCCTGTCCATAGCGGGGATGTTGGGTTTTGTTTTGTTTTTTAGTGGTTATGGGGTTTGGTTAATCTTGTATGTGTACATTTGTATGTTTTTTTTTGTAAAGGACAGTCAGGGATTCATTTTTTATTGTTAAACTATGTAAAGTTTCTTTTGGTGTGTTTTCTTGGGGGCAATGGCTTGGCGGCAATAAATGACTGATAAACTTAGTGAGGTTTTTCTTGGCGTGTATTTTTTTGCTATAACAAGATGTTATAATACTTTTTCCTGCAAGGAAAAACCTGGTACTAGAGAACAAAAAATGTTTTGTATTCCTTTTCTTTATTTTCATCCTTTGACTTTTGTAAGGTTTTCTAAAAAAAAAAAAAAAAAAAAAAAAATCAAAGTCTGGGGGTGTAATACCAGTGTATGTGTTTGACTTGGCAGGTTTACATTGTTTATGTAATATTTCCTTTGCATGTATTTTTGACGACCCGGTTGAGGTGTCATTGTGTTGGATTCTTGGTATTAATCGGTTCTGTGTTTTTAAAACATCTTTTATTTTCTTTACTTTCAATAAAATACGTTAATCTATTAAACTTAAAAGGGTTATTTTAAAATATAAATAACAAAATGGAATATAAATGCTTTTTGTAGGGTTGGGGGCGCTTTGTTAATAAAAATAAAATGCATATTTTAAGTAGTCGTGTTTTCTGACATAGGTGGCAGGGATAAAGCTTGGGGATGAGGGACAGTTTTTTTTTTAGCACAAATTTTAAAAGTCGTGTGTTTTGTTAATAAATTTATAATTTTTTAAGAACTGTAAGTGTTTTTAACAAATTAAGTTTGTATTTTTTAAATAAAAAAAAAAAAAAAAATAAGCAACGAGAACGTAACCAAAAAGTTTTTTTCAAATTTTTAAACAAAAAATTATCGCTCTAGAGTACGCAGTTTTAAAAATACGTTTTTAGCCTGTCATGATTTGACGCTGAACCCCTCAAACAATATTGAGATCCTTTTCCCTATCGCCAGTAAAAACTTCCTACTCTGAGAAATATTCTCCTACATATGGGTTTCTTCACAAATACAGAGGAGGGAAGTAGCGAAATGAAAATGTAACAGTCCATCAGCATGAGCTGAAGTGAAGGTGGGAAGCGATTAATGCCCGATGAAAAGGCGTATTTTAAAATGTTAAATCAGTTTAAATTATTGCAGGAAAAATTTTCCATTGATAATTTCTTCCCCCTTTTTTTCATTTAACAATCTCCCAAAATTTTTTTTTGAGAAACTTCCGACGCTTGTCAAGAGTGAGAGTAAGCTCTTCAAAGCCGTGTCAAGAGTGCAATCCTTGGGCCCCATCCGATTTCATCGTGGGTTAAAACAGTAAAATTTATTAAAAAAAAAAAACTTTTTTTATTAACGCATCCTAGCCCCACTTCCCCTCTTTCTTTTAGCACTTAACATTTGATGAGTTTTGAGAGAAGCAACAGCCTGGTCAACCTGGCTGTTGCTGCTGGACGCCCGCCCCACATATCTTCACAGCCGGTTTCTGGCATGGGGAAATACTTGTCCCGTTTTTCCCCTTGAAGGCTTCCACATGTTTTTCCCGCGTGTTTTTTATCTTCATAATTTTTTAAACATTTCCTGGTTTTCCAAATTTAAACATTCACACATTTTTCTTACATAAATTTTATCCAAAAAATGCAAATATGTGCATATGCTTAAATATCCCCTTTAAAAATGAGATCTTGGGACAAGTATATTATTCAGGGATTCCTTGTCTTGAAGTTTCATCTTGTTATGTTTTGTCATAATGTGTCGCTTTGGGGTGCCTTTCTTGAAGTGTCTTTTCTAGGTTTGTCTTGCCTCGAGTGTTTCCTTAAGGTGTATTGTCTTGTGTATCTTTTGTTGGTGTATATTGTCCCGTAAGCCTTTCTTGATGGTCATCTCTGTCTTGTCAGGTATTTGTTTGGTTGTTGTCTTGATTTTTCCTCTTTAAGTGTGTCATATTTTTGTCGTCTTTAATGTGCCTTCCCTTGGATTATTCTCTTGGTTTGTCTTTTCGATGTAAGACCCAACTTTTATCCCACTGAAGGACATGAACTTTAAGTATCCCAAGAATATTTTTTTAAGGGAACCTGGAAACCTTTGATTCCTTTACAAAAAGCCTTTTTTTACCCCCCGCTCTATAAATTTAGCACATTACAGTAAAATCTTCCAAAGTTTTTGGGGAATTCCTTGTATTTTATTATTTCAACGTGTAAAACAATTAGTTTAATAAAAAAATGTTTATTTTTTAAAGTACCGGAAAGGTATTACATTGGTTTAAACATGAGTTTAAAGCCCTTTATGTCCTTTTTTGGGCTGCGAGACACTTGCTATTATCTCTTCTCCGTTCCACATATTTACCTGTCAAAGAAAATTTCCCATTCCTAAAACAAAATATTTTTTCAAAATTTTTTGATTTTCAGTCATTTCCTCTTTTAAGTTCTATTAGCGAATTATTCCATACCACTGTTGACTGTACCAACCAATCAAAAACTTAAGTAATCATAATTATATATCACTGTTATCATTTACGCGAATTGTTTCAAATAAAAAATCACAAAAAGAGAGACATTTATTTTTTTCGTAGTAAGATAGGAAAAATTTTTTTTTTAAAAATCGACTTCTATGGTATAAAAAAAAAAAAGTTGAAAATCTTCAGAGCTTTTCCCGTTTAGTGGGGCTGCATTAAGTTGGTTTCCCTTTTTAACCTGGCTTAGGTTGGGGAATAAAGGGGGGTAAAAGGGGGGGGGTTTGGGGTGGATTTCTTTGGGGGGATCGTGGGGGGGGCTGTTGGGGGGAGAATGGTGGGGGTACAATGGGGGGGGTTGCAAGGGGGGAGGACGTGGGGGAGTGCAATGGGGGGGTAGCAAAGGGTTGGGGGTTGGGTGGGGGGGAAAAATTTTTTTGGGGTTTGGGGGGTGGTGGGAGGGGTTTGGGGGTTGCAAATGGGGGGGGGTATTGAGTGGTGGGGGGTTGCAATTTTGGGAGTACGGGTGGGGGTAGCGTGGTGGGGTTGCAAGGGGTGGGGTTTAAGTGGGGGGGTAGGGAAAAGGGGGAGGGCAGGGGGGGGTTTTTAGGGTGGGGGTTGCGGGATGGGAAGGAACAAAACGTTGGGGGGAAGTTTTTGGGGAAAAAAATAGTGGGGGGGGGCAGGGGAAAAAACGTGGGGGGGTGTGGTTGGGGGAAAAAAATTGGAAGAAAAGGTGGTGGGGTAAAAGGGGGGGGGGGTGGGGCTAAAAAATTTGAAAGAGCCGGGGGGGTTTTTGTTTATTTCCTTCCCTCCTGTCTTCCCATATTCACCCTTTTAAATTTGTCCTTCTTAAAAATTGAGTTTTTCCCCCCGAAGGGCACACCTTGAAGGTGGGAATTTCGAAATGGTTATGCCCCTAACCCTATTCTCTTTTGGGGTTTTTTGACCTCGGGGAGGGTGCCCAGATTTTTAAAAAATTTAAAAATAAAAAAATTTGTTCCCAAGGGCTTTTAAAATTTTTTTCCCCTAAAAGGACAACAAAAAATTTTTCATTGGGGGGCCCTTGGTCGGTAAAAATTTCTTCCCGTTTTTAAAATGGGTTTAAACCCGTTTCAATGGTGGTTTTCCGGGGGGATGGGCGTGGTTTGGGGGTGGTTTATGGGGGGGTGAACGCGGGCGGGACGCAACAAAAAAAAAAAAAAAAAAAAAATGGGGGAAGGGGGGGAAAAAAACAAGGAAAGTGGGAATATACAGGTAGGGAAGTATACAGGTGGTGGGAGGTACACAAGGGGAGAGGAGTGAGAGGCTGAACAAATTTAGAATTTGATGCCGAAGTGGCTAGTTTATTGTTCACTCCATATCCTTCCTGTCTATCTTCATATTCACCATCTTCACAACCCTTTAAGAACCCCTCACCATCTTCAACACACACCTTGAAGAAACCTTCATCAACTGAAGGACACACCTTGAAGATGACGAAGACCTCATAATTCAAAGAAATGAGTCTGTCATGCCTTTCCTCAGATCAACCTTAATTACATCAATTTACGCAGCCGTTTTAAATGACCTCGGGTGTAGCGCTTGCTTATGATTTTAAATAATAATGATATAATAATAATAACATGTTCCAATGAGGAAAATTTTTATATTTTTTTCCTACCATATACATGTCGCCCCATTGTTACATAAATGATGTACAGTACTGACGTTTGGCTTCATCAATACAAGGACATAACGTGATGAAATATATACAAATAAAATACCAGATGTTACACATGTTTCTAATTCCTCATGTTGCACTTTGGGTGTTGTTTACTGGGGTGAGCATAGGAGCGTGTGTTTAACCGGGCCAGGCACCCTGGAGGGGGCTGTCCGGGGGCACGGAGCGTGTGTTTACTGCAGGCACCTGAGAGGCTATCAGCAGCTCCAAGTGGAACATAATTTTCTTAATGGGTTCTTGGCTGCCGGGCGTACATAAATGCCGTGAAATTGTTAAATATTGTCTTAAAGGTGCTGAGTGGTGGGGCATGCAAGTCCTGGTGGTTGCTGGGGAGTGGTGAGGGAGGTAGTTGGTGGAGTATGGTGTTTGGTTGAGGGGGGTTTCGGGTAAGTGAATGGTGCAAAAATGTATAAGAATGGTGAGTTGTGTTGAGGGGGGTGAGGTAGGTGGGTGGGGTTGTAGATGGGGGGGGTTGAAAGAGTGGGGAGTCTGGCTGGTCGTGAAAGTGAGTGAAAGGGAAAATATTGTAGACAGGAAATAATGGGGTGGGGGCTGGGTAAGTGTTTGAGGTCGAATGGTAGGGAAGGTTTTTTGTGTGGGTTAGTGGTTCCTAGGTGGTAGGGAAGATGGTAGGGGGAGTGTGGTACATGGATTGGGTGGGGGTAAATGGAGTGGGGGGGGTGGTACCGGGAAGGGGTGGGGGTGGGCCTGGGTAATGGGTGGGGGTACCTGGGATGGGGTGTGGACCTGGGGTTTGGATGTGGGTAACGGGTTTGTGGTGGTGGTTGGGGTTGTGTGGGGGACCCCGGAAGTGGTGCGTGGGGACCCGGTTGGTGCGGTTGGGGGTGGTTTTTTGGTGGACCTGGGTGTGGGTTTTTGGTGGGGTCCTTAAAGTTGGGGTTTTTGGACCTGGGGATGGTAGTGTGGTCTGGGGGGTTGTGGGGGGTAGCTGGGTAGTGGGTGACGTGGTCCCGGGGGGTGGGTGAATGGTTTCCTGGGTATGGGGGATTTGGTTTCCGGGTATGTTGGTTTGGGGACCTGGGGAAGGATAGTGTGGTAACGGGGAATGGATTTGGTGGCACCTGGGGATGGGTGATGGGGAGCTGGGTTTTGGGGGGTGTGGTACCCGGGTAGGGGGGTTTTGTGGTACCTTTTAAAATGGTAGTGGTAACGGGTAAGGATGTTGGAACTGGGATGGAGATTGGTACTGGGTAGTGGGTGTGGTACCCGGGGGTTTTGGGTTTTTGTGGTACCGGGAGTGATGGCGGGTACCTAGGGAGTGGGGTGAAAGGTACCTTTGTATAGGGGGGTGTGGGGCCTGGGTATGGGGGGTGAAATCCCGTAGTGGGGGGGGGGTACGGGAAATGGGTGGCGTGGTACCTGGGTAGTGGGGGGTCGTGGACCTGGGGAGTTATGGTGGGGGTAAAACCTGGGAAATGATGGTGTGGGGACCTGGGTTGTGATGGCGTGGCCTTGGAGTTTGGGGGTGTGGTTTCCCGGTAGTCGGGGTGGTACTTTGAGTAGTGGGGGGCTAGTAAAACCGGTAATGGTGAGTGGACCTTTTTAGTGGGTGGCGTGTCCTGGGTAGGGGGGGTGTGGTACCTTTATAGTGGGGGGTGTGGTACCTTTGTTTAGGGGGTTTAGTGGATGATAGCAGCGGGGAAATTTCCATTAAACTCTTGTTTCGATCCTCATCTTATAAAATTTGGATATCTTTGTACTAACAGTTAAGGAAGAAAAATTTTTTTTCCTGAGCAGCTAAACAGTGTGTGGGTCAAGCTTGGGGGCCAAGGGGGGGAGTTGGGGAAATGCCAACAAAAAAATCCCCCGAATCCCCGAATGAGGACTCCACTGCAAGAAGTGGGCCTATCCTTCCCAGCACACTCTGAAGCACTGAGAAATATAAATTATATATAATAATATTTTAAAATATTATATAATATATATATATAAATTATATATATATATATATATACTATATATGTCTTTCCCAAAGTAAAATGGGCATTACAAGAACCATTTAAAATCAAGCCCTTTTTCTAAAATTTTCTCTTTTACTTTAAAGATACTTTTTTTTTTCATTAATTTTAATGCAAAAAAAATTAAATTTTGACCAAAGAATCTGGAAAATTTAAACCAACCCTTTTATTATAACAAGAACAATTTATTTTAGCCTAACCCAACTAAATATTTTGATTTGTTTACAATAATTTAATACTAAACAAACAGAAAAATAATTTTTTCCTTAGGTTCAGAAAAGATTTTGGGGAAAATTTTTGCATACACAAATTTTCCGCGAGTGTAAAACGAAAGCCTGAAAAAATTGTTTTTACATGATGGTAGGTTGAGGGGTCCTTTTTTTCCTGTCTCATAAACATGCAAGATTTCGGTACTCTTGCTGTTCTACTACACTAAGGTCAAACTACACATACGTCAAGCATATATTTAAAAACCACACCCCTCGGGTTTTCTGCTATTTTTTTCTAGTTTTTGTTCTTGTTTTTTTCCCCTTACCCCATGGGGAAGTGGAACAGAATTTCTTTCCCCCGTACCATGCGTTTGCAAAGGGGACTAAAATGCCGGGGGGCAAGGGGCTATAACCCCTTCCCTGTAAAATTACTAAATTTAAAAAAGGGGAAAACTTTGTTTTTTTTTTTGGGCCACCCTGCCTTGGTGGGATACGGGGCCCTTTTTTTTGAAAGAAAAATATATAAATAAAAATATATAATATATATAATATATATAAAAAAATATATAATATATAATATTAATAAATAAAATATATATATATTATATATATTATATATTATATATATATTTTTAAAAAAGTAATTATGGGAAGTAGTAACGTTTTCTGTTTGATCTTTTATTGCATGATGTAAATGGTTTCTACTGTATGTTATGTGTGTGTGTGTGTGTGTGGTGTGTGGTGTGGTGGTGTTGTTTGTGGTGTGTGTGTGTGTGGTGGTGTGTGTTTGTGTGTGGTTTTGCGTGTGTGTTTGTGTGTTGTTTTTGTGGTTTGTTTGTGCGTGTTGTGTGTGTGTTGTGTGGTGTTGTGTTGTGGTGTGTGTGGTGTGTTTTGTGGTGTTGTGTGTGTTGGTTGTTTGTGTGTGTGTTTTTTTGTGTGTGTTTGTGTGTTTTGCGTGTGTTGTGTGGTGTTGGCGTGTGTTTGTTGTGTGTGGTTTTTGGGTTTTGTGTGCGTGTGCGTGTGTTGTGGTGTGTGTGGTTTTTGGGGTGTCGTGCGTTTTTGTGTGTGTGTTTTTGGGGTGTGTTTTTGTGTGTGGTGTGTTTTTGTTTGTGTGTGTGTGTGTTTTGTGTTTATGTTGGGGGTTGTGTGTTTTGGTGTGTGTTGTGTCCGCACGTAAAGAGAGGGAGAGAGGAAGAGAAAGAGTATGTACTTTTGAATCTTAGCGAATATGGAGAAACGAAATAAATAAAAAGAAAAAAACAAAAAGATAACAATTAAAAGTTTCCATACATGAAAAATAAGGTTTCTCGTGGGACAGTAATTGACACCAAAAAAAATTTAAAAATACACTTAAACTGTAAATATCGAATAAATTAAAAACTAATATGGATGCAAATGAAAATAAAATAGAACTCCGAAAATTGTTACTAAGTGGCCAGAGCTTGGTGGGTAACGGTGAGTGATCTGTCATCTAAGTAGCTGCGGGGTCAAGGGGGTGTCCAGGGGATGTTACTGCTGGGGCGCAGATTTTTCTGTCCTCCCTTAATACCATCAACTGTTCTCGTTGTTCCTTGGTTGTTGCTTTTCCTTGTGGTTTTTGTTCTCTCTTTCGGTTGTGTCCTCTCCTTCGGTTGTTGTCCTCTCCTTCGGGGTTTTGTCCCGTCCTTCGGGTTTTGTCCGTCCCTTTGGTTGTTGTCCTCTCCTTTGGTTTTTGTCCTCTCCTTGGTTGTTGTCCTCTCCCCTTTGGGGGTTGCCCTCCTTCGGTTTTGTCCTCTCCTTCGTTGTTGTCCCCTCCTTTGGTTTGGCCTCTCCTTCGGTTGTTGCCTTTTCCTTGTGTTGTTTTTTTCCTTGTTTGTGGCCCGTCCTTGTGTTGTTTTTCTGGACCTTGTTTGTTTTCTGGTCCTTGTTTGTTTCTGGGGCCCTTTTGTTTTGTCCTCTCCTTGTTTTTGTTGCTAGTCCTTGAGTTTTGTCCCCTCTCTCGGGTGTTGTCCTCCCTTCGTTGTTGTCCTTCCTTCGGTTTTTGTCCTCTCCTTGGTTTTTTTGTCCTCTCCTTCGGTTATTGTCCTCTCCTTCGGTTGTTGTCCCCGTTTCCTTTGGTTTTTGTCCTCTCCTTCGGTTTTTTGTCCTCTCCTTGTTTGTTTCCTCTCCTTGTGTTGTTGTCCTTCCCTTTTTTGTTGTCCTCTCCTTGTGTTGTTGTTGATCCTGTGTTGTTTGTTGGTCCCTTTGTTGTAGTCCTCTCCTTTTGTTGTCTGGCCTTTTTGTTGTCCTCTCCTTGTGTTTTTGTCTGGTCCTTGTGTTGCTGACCTAAGGGGAAATATGAATGTTTAAAAACCAGGGGACAAGGAGGTCACCTAAGCCAGGGGCCTGAGTGGGCATTAATAACTTAAGATCTTCCCTTTTAGAACTTCAAATCTTTTGAGAACTTAAGAACCTTTTAAAAACGCAAGAACTTTGAACCCTCAAAAAACTTTACCCTTCACCACCCTTTTCCCCACCCCATTCCTTCACCCTCACACCCTTCATCAACCTCACCACCACCAACACGCTCACCACCATTTCATCACCCTCACCACCAGTCCATGTCTTCACCCCCCATCCATCACCATCATCAAAAAATCCTTCCCATCACCATCCATTACTCCACCCCCAGTCCATCACCCTCCCATCAGCCATCACCTCACCCCCATCAATCACCCCCACACGCCCACCCTCACCTCCAGTCCATCCCTCAAACCCCCAGTCCACACTCTCACCACCAGTCCTCACCATCACCACCAGTCCCCCAGCCCCACCCCAGTCCATCACCCTCACCAAAAGTTCACCACAATCGTCAAACGTTCGCACAAGCGTGAGGGGTGATCACAATCGTCGTCGCATCACAATGGGCATCGTTCATCACAATCGGAGTCGCTCTCACAATCGCCCCAGGTTTTATCACCTTAAAACCCTCGTGCTCACCCCCCACAGTCCTAAAATCTCACCACTATCAACACCCCCTCACCATCCCACCATCACCACCATCCATCACCCTCACCACCAACCACACTCTCCCACCAGTCCCCACCATCACCGATCCATCACCTTTTCCCCCCCAACCTCACCCACCCTCAATTCTTCATCCTCACCACCATCCATCTCCAACAACATCAGCCATCACTCCACCACCCTCCATCACCATCACCACCATCCAACACACGTACCCCAATCCTCCCCCTCACAACCATTTCCCCCACTTTCACCAAAACCTCCACCCCCCACCCGCAGCCAACACCCCACCACCCGTTCATCACTCTCACCCCCAGTCAATCCCCCCCCCACCCGGGCCACACCTCACCACCAAAACGACACCCCCGCCACCAGTCCATCCTCACCATCAGCCCCTCACCCTCACCCTCAGTCCACACCCTAACCACCAATCCATCACCTTTACCGCATCCACACCCCACCACCATTCCCTCACTTCACCACCGGTCCATCACTTCACCACCAGTCCATCCACTCTCCGCCAATCCATCACCCTCACCACAACTCCCAAACCCACACCACAAGTCCATCAATTTCACCAATCCTCCCTTCACCAGCGTCCACACCCCACCATCATCCATCACTCTCCCCAACCATTCCATCACCCTT
>NC_069470.1:29575438-29626372 GCF_026875155.1 Cherax quadricarinatus
GGCTACGAAATATGACAGGAAACCCGTCACGGCGACGAAATATGACAGGGAAATAAATAACAAAAAGGCACAATACCGTGACTGGAACGATACACAAATAACCCGCACATAAAAGAGAGAAGCTTACGACGACGTTTCGGTCCGACTTGGACCATTGACAAAGTCACACTAACAGAGGGGGAGCAGGACGGCTATATATAGGCAGGAAGAGGTGGAGGTAGTAGTAGTAGTAGTAGTACAAGAATTGTATATATTACCGACAGGATGAAATGACACATGCACAACACCCGGGCATCCCCACCGTAGACGTTTCGCCATCCAGCCAGCCACTGGATGGCGAAACGTCCACACCAAAGACAACCAGACGCTGCACAGACTCCCTCACTGACTGTGTTACTAATCTGTCTTCTGTCTCACTCTCTCAGTATGAGCTTGAACTTCTTGGTTTTGGTCTTTCCTTTGCCACTTCGCCTACTCCTCGCGCTGGTATTGCCCTGATTAGCTCTTTTGATTCCTTTCGTCAATCTCGCTTCCGTAATCTTCCTGACTTGTCCACTTTTCGTGGTGCTCTCCTTCCTGCTCTTGTTAGTCTGTTTTCCAAGAATCACCACCTTCCACGCCGTTACCAACTTGCCCTTTCTTCTCTTAAATCTAACACTAACATTGTCATACTATCTTCTGACAAAGGTAATTCGGTAGTTATCCTTGATCGCGAGGATTACCTCCGTAAAGCTGATGTCTTGCTCTCTGACTCACGCACCTACACTCCTCTCGTTTCCAACCCTCTGATCGCATCAAGAGAACTTTCAAACAAAAACTAAGGACTCTCTCCGACCTCTGTCCTCCTGACTTTGACCTTGTTCAACGGTTTCGTGTCATCTGTCCCTCTCTTCCCTATTTCTATGGCCTTCCCAAAACTATAAACCTGATATTCCTCTTCGTCCTATCATATCCTCTAGAGGTTCTGTCTCTTACTCTCTTGCTTCTTGGCTGGCCAAAACCCTCACTCCCTTTCTTGGTACTTTTTCTCCTGCCCACCTCCGTCACTCTCAAGACTTCATTGAACGGGTTCGCTCTCTCCCAACCTGTAAGATGCTTAGTCTTGACGTTGAGTCCCTCTTGATGATGTCCTTGATTTCCTTAGAGAGAAGGCCCATGAAGGGTTTCTTCATCTCCCTATCCCCACTGATGTCTTTCTTGATCTGATCCGCCTCTGTGTGGACTCTAACTCCTTTTCCTTCCAAGGGAAATATTATTCTCAAACTTTCGGTAACGCTATGGGCTCTCCTCTCTCTCCTGTCCTTGCTAATCTTTACATGGAATACTTCGAGACTGTTCTTCTTCCTACCCTGGGATGTGCAACCTTCACTCTGGCCCCGCTATGTGGATGACATCTTTGCTCTGGGGCCCTCATGACTCCGTCTCTTCCAACCTTTTCTTGAAGCTCTTAACAATCTTCCCCCTTCCATTAAGTTTAAAGCTGAATGGGAATATAATTCCTTACTTCCTTTCCTTGATGTCCATGTCCACCGCTCAGATACAGGTTTTTCCTTTTCCGTTTACCGTAAACCTATGCACAGTGGCTTGTACATTCACACTTTTCCTATCATGTTTCCCCCTGTCAAGAAAGTGTTCTTATCCCCCTCTTTTTTCGTGCCCTCCGCATCTTTTGGATCCTCAGTTCCTTCCAGCAGAAATTTCCACTCTTCATATTTCGTTCTCCCGTCTTGGCTCCCCTTTCCCCATTTCATAGACTCTGCCCTCTCACGTGCTAAACGCAATTCTTCTCTCCCAAACTCTCTACTCATGGGAAACTCTTCTATCCTCTCCCTTTCCCCTTACATTTCCGGTCTTTCTAATCTCAACAATTCTCTCCGTCCCTTGCACAAGCTTACCTTCCGCCAGACTAACACTCTTCGCACTAATCTCGTTCATACCTTCCTCCCTCTACAGATGTTCCTGGGGGCTACTCTATTTCTTGCTCCTCCTGTCCTCTTCATACTCGGAGAAACTGGTTTGATCTCTTTCTGACGACTTAGGGAGCACAAAAATAGTGTTAGGCTTTTCCGACACTAACAATGCTCTTTTCTGTAACGTCGAGATCATAGCCATCCTATTGACTGGTCTTCTGCTAAAACTGTTTCCCTACTTCCAACTCGAACAGTCGCCGTTTAGTTGAATCCTCTCTTATACACAAATTTCCTTGTATGAACCTTAGCCCTGGTTTCGTCTCTGTAGATGCCTTCCTCTCCCACTACATTGTAAAATGCTCCAAACTTCAGAACACCCATGACTTAACCTGAATCCTCATTTCTTCTTCTTCTTCTTCTTCTTCTTCTTCTCTCTTCTTCTTCTTCTTCTTCCTCTCCCTTTCCTCTCTCCTTTTCTCCTCTGGTGGTCTTTCTCTCTCCTGTCTCGTGTTTCTGTTCCTTCTTCATTTATTTTTTCACCACTTCCCCTTTCACGCACCTCTGTGCGCTTGCTCTCCCTCTGTGGGTATCTAGCTCTCTTGCAGTGCTCCCCTTCCTTTGTATTTGACTGGCTCGTCTTCCCTATTTCCCACTTCTACCACTACCACTACTACTACCTCTTCTTCTTCTACCACTACTGATGAAATTAAGACACATGTGCAGCGTCTGGTTGTCTTTGGTGTGGACGTTTCGCCATCCAGTGGCTGGCTGGATGGCGAAACGTCTACGGTGGGGATGCCCGGGTGTTGTGCATGTGTCATTTCATCCTGTCGGTATTATATACAATTCTTGTACTACTACTACTACTACTACTACTACTACCTCCACCTCTTCCTGCCTATATATAGCCGTCCTGCTCCCCCTCTGTTAGTGTGACTTTGTCAATGGTCCAAGTCGGACCGAAACGTCGTCGTAAGCTTCTCTCTTTTATGTGCGGGTTATTTGTGTATGACAGGGAAACCCGCCCATGGCGACAATATACGATAGGTAAACCCGTGCAGGGCGACGAAATATGACAGGGAAACTCAAACAGGGTGACGAAATATATCAGGGAAACCCGTACAAAGCGACGAGATATGAGAGGGAAACCCGTCCTGGACGAAGAAATATTACAGCAAAACTCGTCCAGGGCGACGAAATATGAGAGAGAAAGCTTTTCAGCGCGACGAAATATGAGAGGGAAACGTGTCCAGGGAGACGATATATGATAGGAAAACCCGTCGAGGGCGACGAAATGTGACAGGTAAACCCGTCCTGGGCAACGAAATATGGCGCGGAAACCCTTCCAAAGAGACGAAATATGACGGTTAAACACAACTAGGGAGAGAAAATATGTGAGGTAAACCCGTCCAGGGCGACTGAGTATGACACTGAAAACCGTTCAGCGCGAAGAAATATGTCAGGGAAAACCTGTACAGGGCGATGAAATATATCCAGAAGACAGAATATTATATGGAAATCATTCCAGAGCCATGTAATATGAGAGGGAAACCCGTCAAGGTAGACAAAATATGAGAGGGAAACCTTTCCAGGGCGAGGATATAAGACAGGGAAACCCATCCAGGGTAACGAAATATGACAGGCAAACCCGACTTGGGCGACGAAATATGACAGGAAACTCGCCCAGGGCGACGAAATATGACAAGGAAACCCGTATAGGGTGATGGAATATTAAGCCGAAATCCGTCCAAAGGCAAGAAATATAACAAGGGAAACCCGTCCAATGCGACGAAATATGAGAGAGAAACCTGTCCAGGGCGAAGAAATATGACAGAAATACGTCCACGGCGGCGAAATATGACAGGGAAACCCGTCTATGGCGACGTTATATGATAGGGAAACCCGTCAAGGAGACAAAATATAACAGAGAAACTAATCCATGGCCATGCAATATGGCAGTGAAACCAGTCAATGGCGATGGAATAGGACAGGGAAAGCCATCCAGGGCGACTGAATATGACAGATAAACCCGTCCATGGCGAGGATATTTCACAGGGAACCTATCCAGTGTGATAAAATATGACAGGCAAACCTGTCAAGCCCGATGAAATATGGCAGCGAAATCCGTTCAGGACGACGAAATATATAAGGGCGTAAAGGGAGACAGAATAAGACGAAATAAGACAAGGAAACACGTCGAGGTAGATGAAATATCACAGGTAAACCCGTCCAGGACGATGAAAAATGACAGTGATACCTGTCCAGAGTGACGAAATATGACAGGGGAACCCGAACTGGGAGACGAAATATAACAGAAATTCATCCAGGGCGACCAAATATGAGAGGGTGAAACGTCAAGGGAGAAAAAATGACAGAAATACGTCTATTGCTTAAAAATATGACAGTGAAACCCATTCAGGGCAACGAAATATTACAGAGAAACCCATTCAGGGCTACGAAATATCACAATGAAACCCGTCGAGGGAGATGAAATATCTCAGGTAAACCCGTCCAGGACGATGAAAAATGACAGGGATACCCGTCCAGGGTGATGGAATGTGAAGCTGAAATACGTCCATAACGAAGAAATATGAGAGAGAAACCCGTCTTGGGCAACGAAATTTGAGAGCGAAACCTGTCCAGGACGATAAAATATGAGAGGGAAATCCGTCTAGGGCGACGAAATATGACAGTGAAACCCGTCCAGGGCAACGTTATATAAGAGGAAAACCCATCAGGGGCGACAAAATAAGACTGGAAAAACATCCATGGCGATAAAATATGACAGCGAGAGCAGTCAAGGGCGATGGAATAGACAGGGAAAGCCATCCAGGGCGACTGAATATGACAGAGATACCCGTCCATGGCGACGATATTTGGCAGGGAACCTGTCTAATGTGATGTAATATGAGAGGGAAACTCGTTCAGGGCAACGAAAAATGACAGGAAAACCCGCCCAGGGCGACGAAATATATTATGGAAACCCGTACAGGGCGACGAAATATGACAGGGAAACTAATCCTAGGTGATGAAGTATGACAGCGAAAGCAATCAAGGGCGATAGATTAAGACAAGGAAAGCCGTCCAGGGCGACTGAATTTGACAGAGAAACCAGTCCAGGGTGACGAAATATGACAGGGAAAGCCGTCCTGCGCGAAGAAATATGGCAGGGAAACCCGGCTATGGCGACGAAGAACGACAGGAAAACTCGTACAGGGCGACAGAGTATGACCGGGAAACCCTTCCAGGGCGACAACATATATCAGTGAAACCCATCAAGGGCGACGAAATATGAGAGGGAAACCCGTCAAGGGCGACAATATATGAAAGAGAAACTCATCCAGGTTGGCGAAGTATGAGAGAGAGAATGAAGTTCTGGGCTAAGAAATATAACAGGGAAACCCGCCAATAGCGACGAAGTAAGACAGGGAACCCCATTCAGGACGACAAAATATGACAAGAAAACCTGTCCAGGGCGACGATATGTATCATGGAAACCCGTACAGGGCGACGAATTATGACAGGAAAAATCCGTCCAGGGCGACGAAATATATCATGGAAACTTGTACAGGGCCACGAAATATTTCAGGAAAATCCGTCCAGAGCTACGAAATACATCAAGGAAACCCATACAATGCGACGATATATGACAGAAAAACCCGTCCAGGGCGACGATATATGTCAGGGAAACCCGTCCAGGGCGACGAAAAATGACAGGGAAACCCGTACAGGTCGACGAAATATGACAGGGAAATTCGTCCTGTGTGACGAAATATGAGAGGGAAACCCGTCCTTGGCGGCGATATATGAAAACGAAACCAGTCAAGGTAGATAGAATAAGTCAGGGAAAGCCGTCCAGTGCGACTGAATGTGACAGGGAAAGCCGTCCAGGGCGACTGAATGTGACAGGGAAAGCCGTCCAGGGCGACTGAATGTGACAGGGAAAGCCGTCCTGGGCGAAAAAAATATGACAGGGAAACCTGGCTATGGCGACGATGAATGACAGGGAAACCCGTTCAAGTCGATGGAATATGACAGGGAAATCCGTTCAGGGCGATGGAACATGACGGGAAAACCTATCCATTGTGACAAAATATGGCGAGGAAACCCGTCTAGGGCGACAGAATATGAGAGAGAAACCCGTCCAGGGCGACGGAATATGTCAGGGAAACCCGCCTAGATCTATGGAATATGACAGAGCGATGGAATATGAGAGGGAAACCCGACTTGGGAAACAAAAATATAGGAGTGACCTATGTAACACTGTGCAAAGGTCACCAATGAATGTAAATTGTCCCATAAATCTTGCACAAGATAAACTACACAAGTTTTGAAATTTCTAAGTTGATCGAATACGTCGTTCATGAATAATAAACAAAAATTTGTGGTAAAGCAAACGAAAGATTTGAAAATTGTTCCCAAAAATAGGAAAGTGTCCTCTGGTTAAATTTAAAAATGCCATAAATGGGCGGATTTATGTTTTTTCCAGTTTGTTTTTCACATTTACTGTGTTTATAATTCTATGAAATCAGATAAAAAAATTTAAACCTTAATTCCATAAAAATTGCAAAAAATGGCAAATTGGCATCCAGACGGCTCAAAATTAATCCAAAAAACTTAAGATTGATTAATAATTGTGTTTGTGAGTTGATCAGAAGAGACATTCACTAGTTATTATAAGGGAAGTAATTTACTTAATGAAATTGGGAAATTTAAACTTATATAAGATCAATGTTAAAGACAAACTGTGTTTTAATAAAGTTCATCAATGATAAAAGTTAAACGCATCAAAAAACTCAATCTGGAGTAACTGATCTGATTCCAAGTTTTTAAACTTTCATTAAAATTTCTAATTTTCATTTATTCAAAGTAAACAAATGTGTTATTATCTTTATTATACAATATTTTGTTATTAATAATGTGAAGACAATCAGAAGGAACTTTTATTAGTTATTGAAGGAAAAGTGAATATCATTATTCATTCAATAAAACTGATAAACCAGGATTTACGTCAACCAAAACAGTGTGAGCCGTTTGGTCGGAAAAACAAACCATTGGTAAAAATTTGAAGCCGATCTGATGAGTCATTCTATAGTATTTCACAGACTCCGAAGATTCCAATTTTTATATTACTAACAATTTTATTACAACGACAAATTTCTCTGCAGGTAAAGCGAAGTAATAAGTAATTTCCTCGACTTAACTTTCTTCGGAACCTCATGCCACTCCTTAACTTTCTTCCGGAGCTCTTGCCACTCCTTAACTTTCTTCCGGAGCTCTTGCCACTCCTTAACTTTCTTCCGGAGCTCTTGCCACTCCTCAACTCTCTTCCGGAGCTCTTGCCACTCCTCAATTCTCTTCCGGAGCTCTTGCCACTCCTCAACTCTCTTCCGGAGCTCTTGTCACTCCTCAACTTTCTTCCGGAGCTCTTGCCACTCCTCAACTCTCTTCCGGAGCTCTTGCCACTCCTCAACTTTCTTCCGGAGCTCTTGCCACTCCTCAACTCTCTTCCGGAGCACTTGCCACTCCTCAACTCTCTTCCGGAGCTCTTGCCACTCCTCAACTTTCTTCCGGAGCTCTTGCCACTCCTCAACTCTCTTCCGGAGCTCTTGCCACTCCTCAACTCTCTTCCGGAGCTCTTGCCACTCCTCAACTCTCTTCCGGAGCTCTTGCCACTCCTCAACTCTCTTCCGGAGCTCTTGCCGCTCCTCAACTCTCTTCTGGAGCTCTTGCCACTCCTCAACTCTCTTCCGGAGCTCTTGCCACTCCTCAACTTTCTTCCGGAGCTCTTGCCACTCCTCAACTCTCTTCCGAAGCTCTTGCCACTCCTCAACTCTCTTCCGGAGCTCTTGCCACTCCCCAACTTTCTTCTGGAGCTCTTGCCACTCCCCAACTTTCTCCCGGAGCTCTTGCCACTCCTCAACTCTCTTCCGGAGCTCTTGCCACTCCTCAACTCTCTTCCGGAGCTCTTGCCACTCTCAACTTTCTCCGGAGCTCTTGCCACTCCTCAACTCACTTCCGAAGCTCTTGCCACTCTTCAACTCTCTTCCGGAGCTCTTGCCACTCCCCAACTTTCTTCTGGAGCTCTTGCCACTCCCCAACTCACTTCCGAAGCTCTTGCCACTCTTCAACTCTCTTCCGGAGCTCTTGCCACTCCCCAACTTTCTTCCGGAGCTCTTGCCACTCCTCAACTCTCTTCCGGAGCTCTTGCCACTCCTCAACTCTCTTCCGGAGCTCTTGCCACTCCCCAACTCACTTCCGAAGCTCTTGCCACTCTTCAACTCTCTTCCGGAGCTCTTGCCACTCCCCAACTTTCTTCTGGAGCTCTTGCCACTCCCCAACTCACTTCCGAAGCTCTTGCCACTCTTCAACTCTCTTCCATAGCTCTTGCCACTCCCCAACTTTCTTCCGGAGCTCTTGCCACTCCTCAACTCTCTTCCGGAGCTCTTGCCACTCCTCAACTCTCTTCCGGAGCTCTTGCCACTCCTCAACTTTCTTCCTGAGCTCTTGCCACTCCTCAACTCTCTTCCGGAGCTCTTGCCACTCCTCAACTCTCTTCCGGAGCTCTTGCCACTCCTCAACTTTCTTCCGGAGCTCTTGCCACTCCTCAACTTTCTTCCGGAGCTCTTGCCACTCCTCAACTCTCTTCCGGAGCTCTTGCCACTCCTCAACTCTCTTCCGGAGCTCTTGCCACTCCTCAACTTTCTTCCGGAGCTCTTGCCACTCCTCGACTTTCTTCCGGAGCTCTTGCCACTCCTCAACTTTCTTCCGGAGCTCTTGCCACTCCCCAACTTTCTTCCAGAGCTCTTGATACTCCTCAACTTTCTTCCAGAGCTCTTGATACTCCTCAACTTTCTTCCAGAACTCTTGCCAATCCTCAAATGCTTTATTTCTAAAAAAAAAAAATACATCTGGTTTCCTTTTTTTATGTTTTTTTCTCATCACTTCTGCAACGTAAGTTTCTCTAAGATTTTATTTGATTTATGAATCACAAAAACTTTAAAAAAAAATTTAACCAAGTAAAAAATAGTTATGTTACCAGTTATTACAACGAAAATACCCCTTAAACATCAAGGTATAATACATACTAACAATTAAACATCGCAGTATATTACAATACAACATTAATTTTATAATTCTGCCAACATTTACACATCACAGAACATGACATTATAATGTAGAATGTTAGTAAGTCGGAGACACACTGACCAGTGGGTAAGACCCACCATATTAGTTGTCCATGTCAAGTGAACGAATATCCCCAGCTGCTAGTTTTTATTTTCATCCCATAATGTTTATAGTCCGTGGGGGGGGGTAATGTTTTATGATGGTCTAGATGTTGGGCAAGTGAAGTGTGAGAATAGAAAGAAATTAGTTAAATTGTTTAAAAATGATTTACAGAACTTTGTCTTCCAAAAGATAATTCATGGTAGAGTTTTCTGTACCTGACTCACAATGGATGTCTTCAACATGGCGAGAACCAACATTCTTCATCAGAATATTGAAATATATAAAGTTTCTGAGTTCCCTAACTTGAGGAAGTCCGATTTTTTTCTACCCACAACTTCTCGACTTTATTTTGAAAACAAACATAATTTTAACAACCGTGAGGGAGACTGCATATATAAGTGGATACAAATTTGAGTACATATGTGCGTGTGGTATAGATGGACCTGTGTGTGTGTGTGTGTGTGTGTGTGATGTGTGTGTGTGTGTGTGTGTGTGTGTGTGTGTGTGTGTGTGTGTGTGTGCATTTGTGATTACGAGCATATTAGTGTACGAGGCGATCAGTGTGTGTTATACATATGTATGTGTGTGTGTGTGAGAGCGTGTGCGTTGTTTTGTACGTGTTCATACACGTACAAAACAAACCACACGCCGTGGTTGTGGAAATGCGCAAATGAGTATGAAAATAAGTGTGTGTGCATAAGTAAGATTATTTAGGTGCAGGTACACATACATACAGTCATACAAATTATTATACACATTAAAATATGTGTAAATTACCCAGGATAACCCCAGAAAAGTCAGACAAAGTAACTTATTTCCATTGTACCGGGCTCTTGTAACTGCTGGTATTACATATACATAAGACTAATAACGAAATAAAAACATACAATTCAACACTTGTTATAGTTCTGGTGGAGGTGGACATAAAGATTAATACACGAACATTCATCCACGCAGAATAAAACATTCATAAACACACTTAAACTATTGATTAAGTACAATAAATATATATTAATGTAGATGAATTGTATAAAATAAATAGAACTCCCAAAATTTCATTGAGTGGCCAGACCTTGGTGGCCGAACTGGACGGTAGCCTGGCAGCGTCTAGCTGACATACGGTCCAGGCTGTCTTGGTGGGCGTAATTACAGGACGCAATTTTCTGCGTGTCCCCTCCTGTAATTCCATCTACCTGGACAGTCTCTACCGTAGACCAGCTAGACAAGGCCTCGTTCTCATCTGGCTAGATCACTGGGGGTGGCTGAGCTGACTTCGGGATAAATAACCTGGGGAAGGCTGAGACTGGTATATAATCTAAGGGAAGTGAGGAAGGGAAGACATCCGGGGGCCCACGGATGGATTCCTGGACACATGGACCTGGGAAAAGCGAGAATACCTTGGGGAAGTGGGGAAGCGGGGATATCTGAGGCGGACAGATAGACTCCTGGACGCATGGACCTGGGAAAGACGAGGGAGACTGGTTGTTGAGGCAGACCTGGGGGAAGTGGGAAAGGGAGAATGTCTGAGGCGGACAGATGGACTCCTGGACACATGAACCTGGGGAAAGCATCAAGAACACAGCAAGTGGGTGGGTGGACCTTAAAGACGAACCACTGGCCTCCACGTGGCAAGGTCTGGCAACTCAAAGATAACTCTGAGGCTGACAGTGGTCGCAATTCCGATTTCTCATAAAAAAAAACACTTAGAATTTTGGGAAAGCAGAGCTTACCGATATTAATGTTTTTCATAACAGATGATGTTCACATTTTTATTTTATATATATATATATATATATATATATATATATATATATATATATATATATATAATATATATATATATATATATTATATATATATATATATATATATATATATATATATATATATATATGAACGCTAATCATTTAATTTACTGTTTAGGAGTTATTAATTATTATTAACCGAGTCTCGTGAGTTGAGGTAAAGTTTGAATACCAGAAGACTCTCACTTATGTATTTGCCTGCATCTGTCATGCCTGTCACGCATAGCATGGGCATCCTCATAATAGGTTACGAGGGACTTATTAGCAACCACATGTTAGGAGGAACCTATGAGGTACCATACAAGGAAGGTATGAGGGACCTATGAGGTACCCTTGAGTAAAAATGTGGGAAGATGGTGGCAAGATTTTCTTATGCTAGCAACTAATAAATTCAAGATAGGTTTATCCTAAGAAATTCAAGCTGGTTGGAAAATTTTCTTAACTTTATATTCACATACAATGTAGATCTGAAACAGAACACGTACTGAGCACGTTGAAGTGATTCAGAATTTTAATAAACATGTTGATTAGAAACAGAACATTTTGATCTTGAACAGAACATTCATTGAACATCCACATAAAACACTAAACGTTTCTCACTCCTATATAGACATATGTGAGTCCTGTTGTATATAATGTAGATGGTTGGTAGTGAGTTGTGGTGGTGAATGGTTGGGGTGAGTTGTGATGGATGGTTGACAGCGAGTTGTGGTGATGGATAGTTTACAATGTGTCGACTTGATGGTAAGTTGTGTTGTGGTTATGGATAACATTGTTCAGAGTGTTTAAATAACAGTGTTCGGAGTGTTTAAATAAGCGTTCAGAGCGTCTAAATAACAGTGGTCAAAGTGTTTAAAAACCAGTGTTAGTTTTATGTTAGTTTAATATGTTTATTATGCACCCCATACCCATCCTGTGGGCGGTAGTCAAAAGATTACAGAGGTACATAATTGGTCCAGGGACTGGACTCCAAAGTTTTGATAGCTGAGAAAGTTACAGAGGTAATGAACTCAAAATTACAAAGGTAATGAACTCACAATTTTCAAAGATAATGAACTCCAAGTAGGTCTGGTCACAATCATGACAAGTTACAAAGGTATTTACAGATTACAGAGGTATGTAATGGGTCCAGGGACTGGGCTCCCAAAGTTGTGATGGCTGAACTAGGTACAAAGGAAATAAACTCACAAGTTACAAAGGTAATGAATCCTGTAAGAATGGTTACTTACGTTTATACATTGCTACAATCATGAACAAATTATAGTGTAATGAGCAATTCACACTTCCACACCCGGTCACAACTGTAGTGAGTTATTGGTGCAAATATTGATTGTTGAGTCACATACACACACACACATACACACACACACACACACACACACACACACACACACACACACACACACACACACGACACACAACACACACACACACACTCATACACAGACTCATACATACACACACACACACACACACACACACACACACACACACACACACAACACACACACACACACACCACACAAACACACACACACACACACAAACACAAACACACACACACACACACACACAAACACACACACACAAAACCAACACACACACACACACACACACACGGGGCCAGGAGCTGAGTATCGACCCCTGCAACCACAATTAGGTGAGTACACACGCACACAGGAGCTTGGACTCGACCCCTGCAACCTCAACTTGGTGAGTACACACACACACACACACAAACACACACACACAAACACACACACAAACACACACAGGCATACACACACACACACACACACACACACACACACACACAACACACACACACACACACACAACACACACACACACACACCACACACACAGGGAGGGGACACAGAAACAAGAGGCCACAATTGGAAGTTGAAGACACAAATGAGTCAGAGTGATAGTAGGAAGTATTTCTTCAGTCATAGAGTTGTAAGGCAGTGGAATAGCCTAGAAAATGACGTAGTGGAGGCAGGAACCATACACAGTTTTAAGACGAGGTTTGATAAAGCTCATGGAGCGGGGAGAGAGAGGGCCCAGTAGCAACCGGTGAAGAGGCGGGGCCAGGAGCTAAGACTCGACCCCTGCAACCACAAATAGGTGAGTACAAATAGGTGAGTACACACACACACACACGTGGTAATGCTTTATTTACAGCTAGCAAAGTCAGGATATTTCTCCAGAATGGTCTGCAATATACCACTGTGGATAAAATACTTTGCCATTTCTTGAACATTTCTGAGTGAGTTGTCTCTAAATTCATTAATTTTATCGCACTCCAGTACATAATGACGCAAGGTGTGACAATAGTCCATCTGGCAAAGTTTACATTTCGTTTGGTCTACATTTGGTGGTGGTGATTTAACCTGCCATAGATACTTGTAACCCAGCCGGAGCCGGGCGGTAGTTACATCAAAGAGTCTGCTTATTTTGTTGGATGCACCATAGACATGTGGCTCCTCCTGCATGATAGAATGATGATAGATGGACTGACTGGTGTCAATCTTCCTGAGTCTTAAGTCAATAAAATTCATTTGAAGTTCTTTTCGTATTATTGCTCTCAAACTACTACCTGACAAGCCAAGATTGTAATCTACTCCCTCTTTGAAAGCATACAGCTTAGCCAATTTATCAGTTATATCATGCATCTGAAGACCAATGTGAGATGGAATCCACAGCTTGTACACTCTGACTCCACTGTCCACAATCTTACCATACCTGTGTCTGGCTTCTGACACAAGCATGCCACAATTTATGCTTAATGAGTTGATAGCATTTATGGATGACAGAGAATCAGTTACAATTATAGTGTCAATCTTAGATACATATATGCATTTCAGTGCAAGGAGTATGGCAAACAGTTCTGTCTGAAGGGTAGAGGCCCAATTATTGATGCGTGCTTTTCCCAATTTCTTTAAGAGAGCCATCACTCTGTACGACAACAGCAGCACTACCAGCTGCACCAGTGGATTGATGAACAGAACCATCAACGTAAATAATTTGCGAGAGTGTGTGCTGTGTGACTAAGTTATCAATACAGCTTAAGGCATCATGTTTGGCTTCAAGGCGAAGTTTTGGTTGTGATTTAAGAAGTATTTTGGGGGGAAATGGAGGAATGGTAGTTTGGAATGGGGTCATGTCCCATGGAGCGGAGAAATACGGCTGTTGCCTTACTTGAGATAGATCATATATCTCATTCATGCGGAGGTCAGTTCCAGTTTTTTCAATCATCTGGATGAGTTGTGCGCTGTGCTGACGAAAGTTTGGAGGGCTTACGGTGCAGGGGTTTGAATGGGCTTGCACCTGAGCATATTAACCCCAATTAGGATATTTCTTTCAGTAACACATCTCTGATTGCTTGGAATATCAAGTTCTTTTTTTTTCTGAATATTTAAAATTGTGGCAGTTATCGGGGACATACTTCAAAGGATCCTCTTGCTCGTTCTGCAGTTTTTCCAGTCTCCAAGTTCCGTCAGACACAGTGCATGTAGGAGCAGATAATCAACGATCTTCCTAATGGATAAGCATGTTACATCTTTTTCACATTTTTACATTAGCCACCATTAACCTAGGGTGAAACACAGCCCACAACTTCAGTCTTTCTTTGTATTGGCGACAATGTCTCGTTAAACAGGCCCAAGTAGTGGGAACCTCAAAGCCTAGATATCAATCCAGGTCCTGACAAGACGCTAGTTCATGACTAAGAATTGGTTTGGGTGTTGGGGAATCCGAGGGTGAATCATTATATCATCAGCAAAACTAATCAATATAATGATGGGGCTGACTAATGCAATGGATTTAAGTAAGGCATTAATCGATTACTATATTAGTGTGGGACTGAGCTACAACCTCCTGTGGGGGTTCTCTTATTCAATGTCTTTAGTACACTTCTATGTCCCTGAAAACAACACAGGGACGACTTTTCTGTTGAACAGGTAGCCTTTATATCCGGCGAGAAGCCATCCTCAAACTTCCATTCTGCAAGTTTCATAATGATTACATGTCGGTTCGGATACATCAAAAAGCGTGATTTAAGGTCTAGGAGGTGTGTATGAGATGTCAGTATGCAGGGTTGAGAAAGGTGGCTATCAATGGATGCACACTCCTTCCATGCATGAAACCATGAACGGGGAGACAAGAATTGTTTGATTCTGTACATGAGACGATTAGATTCATTCTCTCAAATGTTTTACACAAGCGGGTAGTCAAGAGATATTGGCGAAATGCATTTGGTTGATTGGTGGCTAGGACTTGGCAATGATAGCCTCCGGCCTGCCTTACCGGTCCAATCATTGATGGAGCTCCCCTGTCCTTACATAGCTCATGTATAATATTCAAGCCCCAATAATGGGGATTACCTGGTACTCGACACAGCAATCTGTGTTAGTTGTAAGTAATACCTCCTCACCAGGCGCGTGGAGTTGTCCTTAGTTAGTGCTGCATCAAGTTTATAATCTAGTGAAAGGAAAATGTTTGCAGTCATCTTCCTTGTTGTGCATAAGCAAACATAGTCTCTCCTTTGCAGTCATATTGTCATTTAATTTCGCCTGTTGTGGCACTGGGAAGATTGTCATAGCTAGATGTAGCAACCCAAGCATGACTACTCATTCGCCGGCTAAAGTGGGGATGGGCGTTTAAGCGTTGACAAATTTTCCCAAGTCTGTTTGCCGCAGTTCTGTCATACGATCTCTGGCAGCAGCAAGGGCAGTTTGGAAGAGCCTCAGCATTTCAGGGGTACGATGTTGTCTATTGGCTTGGCCTAGTCCTGCGTGTAGTACGTTTCAGTGTACGAAGTTTAGAATCATTGTTATAAGTATGGTTTTGAAAGGAGGTATGATTATTTTCGGAAGTTTGTTGGGTTTAGAGTACATGAGTTTCAGTGGCGGCTCCAAGGTAGTTCTGTATACTGCTCAAAGGTCATTGTTAAAGGTACTCAACAGAGGAACATTCATAGGAATTATACCCGTCAGTTACATGTGCAACACAAGTGTTACTTTTTATTTCATTTTAACTTTTGTAATCTGATCTGGTGGGAACATTAAAACGTTTCCGCTTGAATATCTACCTGGAGGTAGTATTAGCCATATCTAGTGAGGTTATCCTCGGGAATATGATCAGACGCTATTCTGTTACAATGGAAGACTCACAGCTGGGCAGAAGTAATAGTTGAAGCCCCCAGAACAGATCAAGGGGACGCTCCATAGACATGTGTGGGTCAAGGTCATACAATTTGCACATTATCATGACTGTTTAAGAGTGACAACAGTTGATTACCTTTTACGTTTACCAAACTGTGGAGTTTCCAATGCTTTTGTGTCCTCGCATATTAATCGCCAATAATAAGAGTAGGTTCAGGACTGAGCACAAGTTAGGAGCTCCAAGTAATTTTATTATCAGCAGGGATAAGTTAAATATGTGAGAGCAGGAGTTTCTTTATAAATCCTAACACCGTGGTATTCGAACCCTCTGTTTTCTTATGTGCAAGAAGTTGATGGAGGAAGTGATTTTTTAATTGTATAGAAACACAAGAGTTAGTAGATTTGGGTTATACTGACAACAAATGATGGTAATTTAGGGGGTTGGGGAGGTTTTTTCAGGGACTCTGCATCTCTTGTAGACCACAAACATCAATGGGTTCAGTGGTTATTTTATGATAAAGGTCAGGAGTCTTTTTCTAAGTGATGCAATATTTCCGATTAATATAGAAAGTTTATACGAGTTTTTGTTCCTTATAGTAGTCCTGGGATCTTGTGAGTTTCTCAGGCATAATGAATAAAGGAATTTTCACTATAAATAGCAGACCTTTTCAATGACAACAGTGTTACCCTGGTCCATGAGTTTTTTAAGTAACATTTCCAGTCTGTAAGCCTCGTGGGAGTCTTTTTTTACTCAGAGCACGACGCTGTTCAGTGTGTGAATGTATGATAGGTGTCTCACCAATCACTTTCCCTCCTCCACTAACATTACCACGCATCACTATAACGGTCTTCACCAACTCCACTACCACATTGTGTTAATTAATTTATCAACAGTATTGTATGCAACATTAATGTCAATGTGGTTAACCTCATCACACTCAGCACCACCAACTTTATATTACGATCAATCACTATTACTTACAGATAGGACAACATTCCTTAAATTATGATGCTCACTGTAGTTATCAACACAAGTTATTGTATTCGTGTGTGTGTCAGGTATAGACACATATGCAACAGTTAGGATGTGTCGTACTGAATATGTGTCTTCCTGACAAACGGTCGTATTTTATACCATTTTAATGTTTATTGTATTCGTCATACTTGCAATTAGGACCCACCACTAACACCACCACCTTGTTCAGCAGCCTTTAACTTGCTTTCACAAATTGTTGACAATCTTGTTATTGGTACACTCTACACATCTTTCCTTGGTTGCTCAAGTTGTTGTTTCAGGAGAAATTGTTGTGTTTCCTGTATCCTTATGCGCGACATCGGGTGTATCCACAAGAGCAAGACTTGGAACATCTGGGGACGTGAAGTCCCGCAGCTGAGCTCGTTGGCTGATGGTCAGCAGACTCAGATTGGCTGGATATTGACAGCCGACGTGATGGAGGTCTGTTGACGTGCTCCCCAGGTGAGGTGCTCAACCCATTGTGAGGGCAGACTTGAGCCAGTATTCAGGACTCCAAAATACTGGTAGTCCTGGGGGGGCTTTAATGTGGGGTACAGGGTGAGGTGCGGGTGGCTGCGATTTGGGCAGCCTCTCACACTGCAGGTAGTATGAGATGCTGTAAACTCCTGAGGTCTTACAAGTGATACATTATTTAGCAACAGTCTGTTGAATGTTTGATAATATATTAAAACCGTTCAGAAGGTATGAGAATTGGCACACACTGCCACACCAGGTTGTACTTAGCTGGGGCGTTTCCTGGCAATGTGACCCCAGCGTTGACACTTATTAACTTTAGACGTTGAGGAGGTCTGTACAATCAGCTGTAATGCGTCAGTTGAGGGCTGCACGTGGAGTGTATTATAGCGTGGCAGTCATCTGCCAAGTCCAATCAGCTAATAATATCAGACGACGTTGGAAAGTCAACGAGGGCTTGAACTTGCTCTGTAAGCCAGATATTGAGAGATTCAAGTGCTTGTTGGGGGACGTTGTAGAATGACAATAGCATTTAGTGCTTGGTGGGGCAGGCGGGTTTGATTTTGGCATATTCGTGAGTGAGAAGTTGTTATAAATGCTGAATCATTTAGGCACTAAATACGTGTAGTTATTCTCGTCGTGGAGAAACTTGATCGTTTTTCTCATGTTGTCTTCACTAGCTTCGTACAAAACCAGTTACACTTGGTCTCTGATCAGTGTTGTTAGGTGAAATCTACCTGACTGGGGGGGCCTTTTGGGGAGGGTGTGCGCCACTGTATTGCTTGCAGCAGCTTTCTCTGGGAAGCTCTTCATTTTTCCGGGAATGTTTACTAAACTATGTTTCAAATCTGCCTTCACCATCTATTCGCAACCCATCACTTTACTCATAGCTGACAGGAGGTTCACCACTGGCGATGGTTAAAGGATACCTGTTGGAATAGAAGGGACAAGGAAGGGTTATTCACTCGCTAGACACAGTCAAAATTGGTTGTAGTGGTTGGGGTCGCGCAATGATATTTTCAAGGTCATGCACATGGCCACAGTCATCTCGAGAGTTACCATACACTTGCACCTACTCGTTAATTATTCCAAACCCGCAGCAATTAAACACAGCTAGCACACGTGAGTTGGAATGACAGACATATTTTCATCTGCGGAAAACAACATCAGCACAACATTACTATGTTTATAGTTGACCCTATGGCATGTATACAGTTTAAAAAGCAGTTCAAAGAAACGTTACCAGGTACTGCAATGCTCCTTAATAACAATTGGTTCTTAAACCACTCTTGTTTTTGTTTCCAAACTATGCCAGCATTTTCCTCCCAGAAACACTTTTTTTCCTGTGCTTAGAAGACATAACAGATATCATCTTCCTCGGTAGAGATATAACCACATTTTGTACAAGTGTACAGTCGGATTCATCTGGAGGCTCAGTCAAGGTGTGGATTCACCAACTCGCGAAGGATGGGAGATTCGTCCGTTTTTCTCAGGTAGTAGAGGCGACTAGCTGTGCGGAACTCTGATATTCGAGTACCAGCGGTTAGCAGCAAAAATTAGCCTCCTACATTAAACGTTGATAGACGGCGAAGGCTTGGTGTTTGAAATGCGAGGAAGTGGGGTAGTGATGAGGGTCAGCCGAGGCATCAAACGGACGCTTATTTCAAGTGGCTACACTAAGTTATATCACGAGTCACAACTCTCTCAAACCACAGGTCAGAGTGTGTTAATAACTAACTCTCATGGAGGTTTCTTATCCTGTTTTTATCGAGAAACAGTAATGGGATTTTGTTGAGACTCAAATTGTCCTCACTTTTAAAGGAACATAGTAAACCATGGGGACTCTTTATACTATTAAGTTCAGTTTGATATTTATTTGTTTAAGGTTTTAGATAAAAAAAAAATTAGTATAAACGCCCTAAAAAAACGGTGTGAAGGTGTACTTTGTTAGTTGTTCAGGAGACTATGATACCCAAACAACTTTTTTTTACAAAATTCGACATAATTTATGCGTCGAAAGTTGTAATGGACATAGAAGAGACCATTCTCCAGAGATTTATTATATTACCCATATAATTATATACTCCACATTATTTTAAATTGGCAGGTTGGTAGTGAAGAGCCAAAGTCAGCTGACCAGACTCAAAGTCATCTGACCAGACTCAAGTTCATCTGACAGATACAAGTCCAACTGACCAGACTCACATTAAGAAACCACCAGAGATTAAAGTTGGAAGACAATAAGAGAAGAATTTCACTTGGTTTAAAGAAAATCAATGTCACAAAGAAAATGTGTAACCTTCCAGGAACAAACACTGGTACTAAATATTGTACCTAAAAGGTACAATTCCTTGACTGCAACAATACACAAATAGGACGAAACGTCGTCGTCACAATCCTCTTATCTATGTGCGGGTTATTTGTGCATGTATTAAAATTTGAAGCTGGCAATAAGTGGCGTTATCCTGATATAGTTTCCTCTTTTAAAATTTTTGTTCTCTATGTTTTACAGGTTGACAGTCAGTTAGGGCGGAAGGAATCATCTTTCATCAAATGCATCAGTGTTAAGTTAGTGAACGCGTTGATCACTAGAGATCATTCTCAGATGTGAGTGGAACTAATTTTCAACAATCTGTTTACCATAATGAGTCAATAACGATCAACTTTTCCATCGAGACAATAAACATTCGAGCTAAGAATTTGAAGTGATCAAAAGAGACGACCTTCAGTTACACCTGAAGTCTATTTAGTCAATGTTTCTAACTTTGCTATTACTTTATTTGGCAAATTTGTACCTACGTAGGCTAATCATCCCTCCATAATATCGATAACCATTCAGATGAGGCATAATGAAATTTAAAACCCGTCCGGATGAAGCGCCTTTATCAATACACAGATAACCCGCACATAGAGAGGGAGCTTAACGGACGACGTTTCGGTAGTTCTTGCTCTCCTCTGTGGGCACCTAGCTCCCTTTCTGTGCTCCCTTTCTTTGGTATTTGACTGGCTCCTCTTCTTACCTTCCCCATTATTTCTTCCTTCCTTCTCCGCCATTATACTACCATTCTACCACTACTTACACTAATACTAATACTAATACTACTACTACTACTACTACTACCACTACTACCACTACTACCCACTAACTACTACTACCACTACCTTTCCTGTCTATATATACCCGTTCCTGCTCTACTTCTCGTTAGTGTGACGTTGTAAAAGGTCCAAAGTCGGACCGAAAACGTGTCGTAAGCTCCTTCTTCTATGTGCGGGTTATTTGTGTATCGTTCCAGTCACGGTATTGTGCTTTTTTTTTATTATTTGTTTGAGGCTTTCTCAAGTTTGTCATATGAGATCATAACTGGGAATTGTCTTTACAAAATTACCCAGTGTGTACATGATGTAACAATTCTCTGCTGTGGGTACCTGCATTGTTAACAATACTTTCAAGTGGGTACTTGAAATGTACTAATACTGCAGTTGGTACCTGCATGTACCAATATCTGCATCAACCTTTACATCACAACAGATGAAACTTTGAAGCCACATGTGATGATGTGTTCTCAGATTATAAAACTAAATCTTTATAGAAGAAAATGGACTTCGACTCAGACAACCACTGTCTGGTACACCTTCACCGATACCACCATGTCAGGTACACCTTCCGATACAACCACTGTCAGGTGTCACCTTCACGATCTACCAACCACTGTCAGGTCACACCTTCCACGATACAACCACTGTCAGGTACCTTCACGATACCACCATGTCAGGTACACCTCTCACGATACACCACTGTAAGGTACAACTTCACGTACCAAACACTGTCAGGTACACCCGATTCCAAACACTGTCAGGTACACTTCACGATACCAACCACTGTCTGGTTACACCTTCACGTACCAACTCTGTCAGAACACCTTCACGATACAACCACTGTAGGTATCACCTCACGGATACAACCACGTCAGGTACACCTTCACGTTCCTACCATGTCAGGTACACCTTCACGATACCAACCACTTGTCAGGTACACTTCACGGATATCAACCACTGTCAGTACACCTTCACGATACCAACCACTGTCAGGTTACACCTTCACGATACCACCACTGTCAGGTACACTTCAAGTTATCAACCACTGTCAGGTAACCTTCACGATACCACACTGTTCAGGTACACCTTCACGATACATCCACTGTCAGGTACACCTTCACGATACCAACCACTGTACAGGTACACCTTCACGATATCAACCATTGTCAGGTACACCTTCGAAACCAACCACTGTCAGGTACACCTTCACGATACCTAACACTGTCAGGTACATTCCGATATCAACCACTGTTCAGGTACACACTTCACGATACAACACTGTCAGGTAATCCTTCACGATACCAACCACTGTAGGTACACCTTCACAGATACCAACCCTGTCAGGTACACTTCCCGATACCAACCACGTCAGTTTACACCTTCACGATACCAACCACTGTCAGGTTCACCTTCACGATATCAACACGTCAGGTATACCTTCCACGATACCACACTGTCAGGTCCACCTCACGTTCCAAACCATGTCAGGTACACCTTCACGATACCAACCACTGGTCAGGTTTCCTTCACGAACCAACCACTGTCAGGTACACCTTCACGATACAACCATTGTCAGGTACACCTTTACGATACCATACACTGTAGGTACACCTTCACGATACCAACCCACTGTCACAGGTACACCCTTCACGATACCAATCCACTGGTCCAGGTACCCTTCACGAACCAACCACTTGTCAGGTACACCTTCACGATATCAACCACTGTCAGGTATACTTCACGTTACCACACCACGTCGGTCCACCTTCACGATACATAACCACTGTCAGGTCACCTTCAACGATACCAACACTGTCAGGTACACCTTCACGTTCCAACCATGTTCAGTACACTTCCGATACCAAACCACTGTCAGGTACCCACCTTCACGATACAACCCCACTGTTCAGGTACACCTTCACGATACCAACCCTGTCAGGTACACCTTCACGATATCAAAACATGGTCAGGTTATACCTTCACGATACCAACCACTTTCAGGTACACCTTCACGATACCAAACCACCTGTCAGGTACCCTCACGATACAACAACTGTCAGGTACACCTTCCGATACCAACCACTTGTCAGGTACACCTTCACGATACCAACCACTGTCATCGGTACACTTCACGATACCAAACACTGTAAGGTACACCTCATTCACGATATAACCCACTGTCAGTATACCTTCACGATACCAACCACTGTCAGGTACACTACACGATACCAACCATGTCAGGTACACCTTTCACGGCATACAAACCATCCTGTCAGGACCCCCCCCTACCCGCTACCCCAACCCTGTCAGGTACACCTTTCCACGTACCAACACTGTCAGGTACACCTTCACGTACAACCACTGTCAGGTTCACCTTCTACGATACCATCACTGTCAGGTACACCTTCACGATACGAACCACTGGCAGGTACACCTTCACGATACAACCCTGTCAGGTACCCTTTCACGATCCAACACTGTCAGGTACACCTTCAGGATACAACACTGTCAGGTTACACCTTCACGATACCAACCACTGTCAGGTACCTTCACGATATCAAACCCTGTCAGGATACTTCACGATACAACACTGTCAGGTACACTTCACGTACCAACCCTGTCAGGTACACTTCACGATACCAACCACTGTCAGGTACCCTTCACGATAAACCAACCACTGTCGGTTACACTTCACGTTACCAACCACTGTCAGGTACACCTTCACAGATACCAACCACTGTCAGGTACACCTTCACGCTACCACCACTGTCAGGTAACACCTTCTCGATACCAAATATCTAATGATATAATCATACCATCGTCATCGATTTATAAAACATTTCCACTGTGGGTTGTGTTTATTCATTCCGAGTGTTTATGACTCACTGTAAACAATTTATACTTCAATGGACAGGAGATTTCTTTTCTTGTTAAGATATTCTCTGTCCAAGCATGACTGTATGGGCAGAAAAGTTGAGTAACACTATGTTTGAAGCAAAAACAGAATAGAACACAATATTGACTTCCATAATGCACTGTGTGTCCTCATCTTGACTATGACATCAGATTGGTCTCAAATACGTAAAAGAAAAGGTATACTGGAGACGGTACAGGGAAAACTACCAAACTCCTGCCATCACTCAGAGCAAAAATAAAAAGAAATCGTAGCATTCAGCCTTTTTTCTTTTAAAAATGGAGCTGAGAGATCCTTTATGAAAACTTTTAAGATATTGAAAGTTTAAGTCTTTTCTTATGAAGAAGAAATTATATTGTTGCAGTTTTTCAACTTCTTACATGTGGTCAGCACTTTTTCTTATTCAACAAAATATCATCAACAAAGACAGAAATCGTCTCCTTTCAGTTGATGATGAAATTCGGGTGTGTTTATCTGTGTGTGTTTATCCGTGTGTGTTTATCCGCGTGTTTATCTGTGTGTGTTTATCTAATGTTCGACCCAGAATTAAGTATTTATGTACCAAACGACAACCACAAGTTCCAAATTGGAAAATCAAATTTAATTATCTAAATTTTCTTCAAAAATAACAATATATTTGTTCATATGACGTTATGTCTTGATTTATCTTATGTCTTTTCAACATTGTCAATAAACAGTTAAATTATTGCAGTAGTTATTATCTGTTTTCGTTCTGTTTATATGTGTTATATATGATATTAGTTTTTATATTCATTCTCTTTTTGTTTACAGATAGAGTTAATTTTTTTTGAGTGAATTATAAACCATCGAAAGAAGTTTCTTAAACAAGCTGGTTGGTTTTCAGAGTGATTTTATTTTTACATTGTCAACAAAACTTGAGTAAACCTAAGTATTGTGGCGTGTTTCATAGTCATATTAGGTATAGTTTAGGTGATGTCATATTCTTTGTGAGGTTGTGGTCATTGTTAGATATGGTTCATGCTTTACGGTCTCCATCCGTGGGTTTCACGGATGTCAACACTTACAGTTGTTTTGGGCTATTCCTTAGTTCCGTGTCTACATGTTATCTGTGTCCCTCATCATCCAATTCCAGGACGTGGTCATATTACTGTTGATGTGTGGTAGTAGTGAGAAGTGGCTGTAGTGAGGTCCGTGGTCATATTGAGGTGTGGTCGTAGTGAGATTTGGTCTAGTGATGATGTGGTTAAGTTAGGTGAGGTCATAGTCAGGTGTGGTCATAGTCAGGTGTGGTCATAGTCATGTGTGGCCATTAGTCAGGTGTGGTTTATGGCTTCCAGGTCGCCATCCGTGGGCCCCCGGATGTCAACCCTTCCACCTTCCCACTCCGGTTGTTTTGGTACTTTCCCCTAGTTCCGTGTGTCCAAAGTCCATCTTGTGTCCCCTCAGATGAACTCCCTCACTTTCCAGTGTGGGTAAGTGGCGGGGTAGTTGGCTGGGTGTGAGGGTGTTTGTGTGTGTACCAATGAATTTGTGGGTTGCAGGGATCGAGACTCAGACTCCTGTCCCCGCCTTCACTGATCGCTACTAGCTCTCTTTCTCCATGTTCCATGAGTTTTATATACTCGTCTTAAAGACGTATGTATGGTTCCTGCCTCAATACCTCACTATTCCACTTGTCGAAACTTATGACTGAAGAAATACTTCCAAACATCCCTTTGATTCATTCGAGTCCTCAAACTTCCAATTGGAGACGACTCCTCTTATTTAATGGGTCCCCTCTCTGTAACAGCCTGTCTCTGTCCACCTTATCTATTCACGCAGTATTTTGTATTTGTCGTTATCGATCTCACCTAAACCTCCTGTTCTCCTGTGTGGACCAGGCGAATTTCCCTTGTTGCAAACTTTTGCACTTTTCTATTTTCTTGACGTTGCTTGACCAATGTGGGTTCCAAACTAGTTGCTCATACTCCAGTATGGGCCTGACTAAGGTATCGGGAATGATATTCTCAGGTTTGACAGGCGCCCATATGCGCCAGCAAGTTATATGGTTGAAGTGTGCTCCCGGAGATGTGCTCGGTGTTTATACTCACACCAAGATCTTTCTCCTTGAACGTGGTTTCCAGTTTTTGGGCCACCAAGCCTGTACTCTGATCTGCGGTCTTCTTTTGCCCTTCCGGATCCTTTCATGACTTTGCATTTGGCGGCGGTTACACTCGGAAGCTAGTTGCTGGACCACGTGTCCAGCAGGTCTAGGTCTTTTGAAGTCCTCCTGAGATATCTCATCCGATTTAATTCTCTTATCAACTTCATCATCTGCGAACAGGGACACTTACCGTCATGTCATTCAGTTATACCAGAAAGCAACAGCTCCTAGGGACTGACCCTGTGGGGCCCGCTCGTCAACAGGACCCTCTGTGTTACTTATCACGTACATGACTCGTTGTTGCCTCCCTGTCAGGATTCTTGATTCCACTGCAGTGCCCTTCCTGTTATACGTGCCTGATCCACCAGCTTCTGCACTAAACTCTTGTGAGGAACTGTGTCGTAATCAACCCAGCCCTCTCTCTCGTGTCTTACTTCTGTTACTTTGTCATGTGAGTGTCAGAACTGTTTTTGACACAGGATTTGCTTCTTGATTCAGTGCTGGTTGTCGTTTATAATCTCGTTCCGTTCCAAGTGCTCCAACACTTTCCTCCCGATAATCTTCTCCATGACTTTGCATACTATACACGTCAGTGACACTGGTCTATAGTTTAGCGCCTCGTTTCCGTCTTCTTTCTTAAAAATGGGGACTATATTTGCCGTCTTCCATACCTGAGACAGTTGTCCAGTTTCAAGGGATGTGTTGAAAATTGTGGTTAATGGCACAGCGTCTCTGCTCCCTCTCTAAAGACCCACGGAGAGATGTCCGGCCCCACCGACTTTGAGGTATTAAGGCTACTTCGGCAGCTTCTTCACCTCCACCTCATTTGTGTGTATTTCATCCAACACTTGTTAGTTTACCGTACTTGGTGTCCTCCTGTTTTGTTCTTCCAAGAGCCCTTCCGGTTTTTACTGTATATACTTCCTTAAATCTCGTGTTGAGCTCCTCACATACCGCTTGATCGTTTCTTGTGAGCCTGATTACCTGATCTTTGACTGTTGTCTTTCACCTAATGTGGCTATACAGCAGTTTCGGGTAGGACTTGACTTTCGACGTTTGCTGTTTTCGTACTATCGTTGGGCCTCCCTCTTATCTGTGTTTGTGTGAGTGTGTGTGTGTGTGTGTGTGTGTGTGTGTGTGTGTTGTGTGTGTGGTGTGTGGTGTGTGTGTGTGTGTGTGCTCACCTCCATTTGTGGTAGCAGGGGTCGAGATTCAGCTCCTGCCAGCCTCTTCACTGATCGCACTAGGTCCTATCTCTTGCTTCTTGAGCTTTGTCATTACCTCGTCTTATATTATGTGTGGTTCCTGCATTCCACTACGTCACTTGCTAGGTATTCCACTTCCTGGACGTATCTGTGACTGGAAGAATACTTCCTAACATCCCTGTGAGTCGTCTGAATCTTCAGCTTCAATTTGACCCATTGTTCTGTGTCCCCTCTATGGAGCATCCTGTCTCTTCCACCTTATCTATTCCTCGCAGTATTTGCATGATCGTTTCATGTCTCCCCTACCCTTCTTCCTTCAGGGTCGTCATTGCGATTTCCCTCAACCTCTCATCGTAGGACATCCCCCTGAGCTCTGGAACTAGCCTTGTTGCAAACCTTTGTACTTTCTCTAATTTCTTGACGTGCTTGACCAGGTGTGGGCTCAAACGGTGCTGCATACTCCCAGTATGGGCCTGACGTACACAGTGTTACAGGGTCTTGAATGATCTTATTTAAGCGTATCGAACGCTATTCGAGGTATTTGTCAGGGAGCCCGTATGCTGCAGCAGTTATTTGGTTGATGAGTGATCCGGAGACGTACCTCGGTGTTATGGTCACGCCAAATCTTTCTCCTTGAGGAGAGGTTACAGTCTTTGTCTACTCAGCTATACTCTATCTGCGGTCTTTTTTGCCATTCCCCAATCTTGCTTGACTTTGCATTTGGAAAGGTGATTCAAAGAAGCACGTTTCGGACAACATGTCCGTTGCTGTCCAGGTCTCTTTGCAGTCCTGCCTGATCTCATCCCGATTTAATTCTTCTCATCAACTTAACATCATCTGCGAATAGGGAACATTCTGATCTAACCCTTCAATCATGTCATTACATTTATCAAAAACAGGCACTGAGTCTAGAACTGATCCGTGGGACCCCCTCTACAGGCGGCCCACTGTGATAACTCTTCAGTACCATGATCGTTGTTGCACTCTTGTCAGGTATTCTCTGATCCATTGCAGTACCTCCTGTTATACACGCCTGATTCTCCAGCTTCTGCACTAATCTCATTGTGAGGGAACTGTGTCGAAGGCCTTCCTGCAGTCCAGGAAAATGCCATCCACCCCCCCTCTCTCTCGTGTCTTACTTCTGTTACCTTGTCATAAAATTTCAGAGGATTGATGACACAGATTTTGCCCTCCCATGAATCCTGCTGGGATGTAATTTATATTCTCTTCCGTTCCAAAGTGCTATACCACTTCTCCTTCCTGATAATCTTCTCCATGACTTTGCATACTTTACACGTCAGAGACACTGGTCTGTAAGTTTAGAAAATTTTTTTTAAAAAAACAATTTTTTTTTTTTTTATTTTTTTTACACAACTGCCTAGTGTCTGTCTCCTGTCTTAAAAATAGGGACTACATTTGCGTTTCCATATCCTCAGGTAGCTGCCCAGTTCTAAAGGGATGTATTGAAGATTGTGGTCCAGTGCATGCACAGGCGTCTTGTCTTTCCTCTGAGGACCACGGGAAGATGTTGTCCTGTCTATCGCCTTTTAGGTATCAAGATCACATGGCAACTTTGCACCTCCTCCTCCGTTGTCGTATGTATCCAACCCTTGTTGGTATTTCCTGTTGTGTTTCCCTCGTGCTGGTCTTCCCACGAGCCCTTCCTGTCTCTATGTACAATACTTCCTTAAATCTTCTGTTTTGCTTTTAATACCTCCTGATCGTTTCCTGTGAATTCCCACCTTCTGTCCTCAGCATGATCACTGGTCTTTGATGTTGTCTTCCTCAGTTGTGGCATACAAAACAGTTTCGGGTCAGATCTTGACTTTCGGTGCTTTTGTTATTTCAATAATGTCGCTGGTGGCTATCTCCTTACCTGTGGTACTCGTTCTGGCTCTGCGACTAATCTCCTATTTTCATGTGTTCTATGCTTCTGTATTTTTCCTTTTATTGCACTTAGTTTTGTTCCTTACACCGTCGGGTATGCACGGGGGCTCGTTCTGGTTTCTTATTTCTTTCTGTTGCCATGAGATCAAATCTTTCTCTGGCCTCCTTGCATTTGTTGTTACGTATTCCATCATTTCGTTTACTGACTTTCCCTTCCAGCTCTCTGTCTCACTGATCCTCCTGCAGGAAGTATCCCCCCCCCCCCCAAACCTATGTTAGTTCCCCTTTTTTAGTCTGGCTTATTCCATTCAACTCCTGTTACCCTCTCACTTGTATCCCTACTATGTATTCAAAGCACAGAACAGCCGATATTAGCACTAGGCTCACAGGGTGAAACACATGGTCCAGTCTTGTGGTTCGTCCTTCATCCCCTCTCACTCTGTAGTGTCCTTGACATGTTGGTGCATAGGTTTTCCTGTACACATCTACATCTTGGTTTCTCCCATGTTTTTTTTTTTTCCGGGGACCCGTGTGGGCTCCAGGTTTTCCCAATCATATCTCCCTGTGGTTGAAATCGCCCATAAACCAGTAACTTTGCTTCTGCTCGAGTGAGTTCTTCGTGACACTTAGCCATGTGTCCACCATTGCTCTGCTGCTCTCTTCATATTCCTATCTTGGCTCCTGCAGTTCTGTGGCGGATTATACATCACTGCATGATATCTTGTGTCCCAGGACTGAAGTGTACTTTCTATGAAGTCTCTTCTCCAATCTCGTCTATGACTCCCATTCTCTAGAATTTCCATCGGTGGTGGTGGACGACTGGTGGTGAGGGTGATGATCCTGGTAGTGAGAGTGGACTGGGTGGCGAGTGGTGATGAATGGTGGTGAGGGTGATGGACTGATTTGTGATGTGATGAACTTGTGGTGAAGGCTGGACCTGGTGGTGAGGATTATGGATTGTGGTGAGAGTGATGGACAGGTCTGGTGAGGGTGTTGGACTGAGTTGAGGTTGATTGACTGGAGTTGAGGGTTGAAGAATTTGTTGTGAGTTTAATTGGACTGTTGGATAAGGGTGATGAAACTGGTGGTGAGGGAGATGGATTGGTGGTGAGGGTGATGAATTGGTGGTGAAGGGTGATCTGATGGTGGTGTGGTTGTTGGACTGTTGGTGAGAGTGTAGGACTGGCGGATATGCAGGTGAGGGTGATGGACTTTTGATGTGGGTGATGGAATGTGTGGTGAGGGTGACGAGCTGTTTGAGGGTGATAAACCTGGGGTGAAAGTGGACTGGTGGTGAGGGTGATGAATGGTGGTGAGGGTCGGGACTGGGTGGTGAGGGTTGATGGACTGGTGCTGAGGGTGATGATTGGGGGTGAGGATGGACTGGTGGCGGGGCGATGGACTGGTGGTGATGTGATGAATTGGTTGCGAGGGGTGAACTAGTGGTGTCGGTGATGAACTGGAGTGTGATTGTAATTGGACTTGTGGTGAGATATGTTTGTTGGGCTGTGGTGGTGAGGATGATTGTGATGGGAATGCTAATGAGGGTGATGGAATAAGTTATCATACAGCTTAAGTCATCATGTTGCTTCAAGGCGAAGTTTTGGTTGTGGATTTAAGGAAGTTTTTTGGGGGAAATGGAGGATTGGTAGTTTGGAATGGGGGTCATGTCCCATGGGCGGAGAAATACGGCTGTTGCCTTACTTGAGATAGTTCATATATCTCATTCATGCGGAGGTCAGTTCCAGTTTTTTCAATCATCTGGATGAGTTGTGCGCTGTGCTGACGAAAGTTTGGAGGGCTTACGGTGCAGGGGTTTGAATGGGCTTGCACCTGAGCATATTAACCCCAATTAGGATATTTCTTTCAGTAACACATCTCTGATTGCTTGGAATATCAAGTTCTTTTTTTTTCTGAATATTTAAAATTGTGGCAGTTATCGGGGACATACTTCAAAGGATCCTCTTGCTCGTTCTGCAGTTTTTCCAGTCTCCAAGTTCCGTCAGACACAGTGCATGTAGGAGCAGATAATCAACGATCTTCCTAATGGATAAGCATGTTACATCTTTTTCACATTTTTACATTAGCCACCATTAACCTAGGGTGAAACACAGCCCACAACTTCAGTCTTTCTTTGTATTGGCGACAATGTCTCGTTAAACAGGCCCAAGTAGTGGGAACCTCAAAGCCTAGATATCAATCCAGGTCCTGACAAGACGCTAGTTCATGACTAAGAATTGGTTTGGGTGTTGGGGAATCCGAGGGTGAATCATTATATCATCAGCAAAACTAATCAATATAATGATGGGGCTGACTAATGCAATGGATTTAAGTAAGGCATTAATCGATTACTATATTAGTGTGGGACTGAGCTACAACCTCCTGTGGGGGTTCTCTTATTCAATGTCTTTAGTACACTTCTATGTCCCTGAAAACAACACAGGGACGACTTTTCTGTTGAACAGGTAGCCTTTATATCCGGCGAGAAGCCATCCTCAAACTTCCATTCTGCAAGTTTCATAATGATTACATGTCGGTTCGGATACATCAAAAAGCGTGATTTAAGGTCTAGGAGGTGTGTATGAGATGTCAGTATGCAGGGTTGAGAAAGGTGGCTATCAATGGATGCACACTCCTTCCATGCATGAAACCATGAACGGGGAGACAAGAATTGTTTGATTCTGTACATGAGACGATTAGATTCATTCTCTCAAATGTTTTACACAAGCGGGTAGTCAAGAGATATTGGCGAAATGCATTTGGTTGATTGGTGGCTAGGACTTGGCAATGATAGCCTCCGGCCTGCCTTACCGGTCCAATCATTGATGGAGCTCCCCTGTCCTTACATAGCTCATGTATAATATTCAAGCCCCAATAATGGGGATTACCTGGTACTCGACACAGCAATCTGTGTTAGTTGTAAGTAATACCTCCTCACCAGGCGCGTGGAGTTGTCCTTAGTTAGTGCTGCATCAAGTTTATAATCTAGTGAAAGGAAAATGTTTGCAGTCATCTTCCTTGTTGTGCATAAGCAAACATAGTCTCTCCTTTGCAGTCATATTGTCATTTAATTTCGCCTGTTGTGGCACTGGGAAGATTGTCATAGCTAGATGTAGCAACCCAAGCATGACTACTCATTCGCCGGCTAAAGTGGGGATGGGCGTTTAAGCGTTGACAAATTTTCCCAAGTCTGTTTGCCGCAGTTCTGTCATACGATCTCTGGCAGCAGCAAGGGCAGTTTGGAAGAGCCTCAGCATTTCAGGGGTACGATGTTGTCTATTGGCTTGGCCTAGTCCTGCGTGTAGTACGTTTCAGTGTACGAAGTTTAGAATCATTGTTATAAGTATGGTTTTGAAAGGAGGTATGATTATTTTCGGAAGTTTGTTGGGTTTAGAGTACATGAGTTTCAGTGGCGGCTCCAAGGTAGTTCTGTATACTGCTCAAAGGTCATTGTTAAAGGTACTCAACAGAGGAACATTCATAGGAATTATACCCGTCAGTTACATGTGCAACACAAGTGTTACTTTTTATTTCATTTTAACTTTTGTAATCTGATCTGGTGGGAACATTAAAACGTTTCCGCTTGAATATCTACCTGGAGGTAGTATTAGCCATATCTAGTGAGGTTATCCTCGGGAATATGATCAGACGCTATTCTGTTACAATGGAAGACTCACAGCTGGGCAGAAGTAATAGTTGAAGCCCCCAGAACAGATCAAGGGGACGCTCCATAGACATGTGTGGGTCAAGGTCATACAATTTGCACATTATCATGACTGTTTAAGAGTGACAACAGTTGATTACCTTTTACGTTTACCAAACTGTGGAGTTTCCAATGCTTTTGTGTCCTCGCATATTAATCGCCAATAATAAGAGTAGGTTCAGGACTGAGCACAAGTTAGGAGCTCCAAGTAATTTTATTATCAGCAGGGATAAGTTAAATATGTGAGAGCAGGAGTTTCTTTATAAATCCTAACACCGTGGTATTCGAACCCTCTGTTTTCTTATGTGCAAGAAGTTGATGGAGGAAGTGATTTTTTAATTGTATAGAAACACAAGAGTTAGTAGATTTGGGTTATACTGACAACAAATGATGGTAATTTAGGGGGTTGGGGAGGTTTTTTCAGGGACTCTGCATCTCTTGTAGACCACAAACATCAATGGGTTCAGTGGTTATTTTATGATAAAGGTCAGGAGTCTTTTTCTAAGTGATGCAATATTTCCGATTAATATAGAAAGTTTATACGAGTTTTTGTTCCTTATAGTAGTCCTGGGATCTTGTGAGTTTCTCAGGCATAATGAATAAAGGAATTTTCACTATAAATAGCAGACCTTTTCAATGACAACAGTGTTACCCTGGTCCATGAGTTTTTTAAGTAACATTTCCAGTCTGTAAGCCTCGTGGGAGTCTTTTTTTACTCAGAGCACGACGCTGTTCAGTGTGTGAATGTATGATAGGTGTCTCACCAATCACTTTCCCTCCTCCACTAACATTACCACGCATCACTATAACGGTCTTCACCAACTCCACTACCACATTGTGTTAATTAATTTATCAACAGTATTGTATGCAACATTAATGTCAATGTGGTTAACCTCATCACACTCAGCACCACCAACTTTATATTACGATCAATCACTATTACTTACAGATAGGACAACATTCCTTAAATTATGATGCTCACTGTAGTTATCAACACAAGTTATTGTATTCGTGTGTGTGTCAGGTAAGACACATATGCAACAGTTAGGTATGTGTCTTACCTGACATATGTGTCTTACCTGACAACCTGTCGGTATTTTATACCATTTTAATGTTTATTGTATTCGTCATACTTGCAATTAGGACCCACCACTAACACCACCACCTTGTTCAGCAGCCTTTAACTTGCTTTCACAAATTGTTGACAATCTTGTTATTGGTACACTCTACACATCTTTCCTTGGTTGCTCAAGTTGTTGTTTCAGGAGAAATTGTTGTGTTTCCAGTATCCTTATGCGCGACATCAGGGTGTATCCACAAGAGCAAGACTTGGAACATCTGGGGACGTGAAGTCCCGCAGCTGAGCTCGTTGGCTGATGGTCAGCAGACTCAGATTGGCTGGATATTGACAGCCGACGTGATGGAGGTCTGTTGACGTGCTCCCCAGGTGAGGTGCTCAACCCATTGTGAGGGCAGACTTGAGCCAGTATTCAGGACTCCAAAATACTGGTAGTCCTGGGGGGGCTTTAATGTGGGGTACAGGGTGAGGTGCGGGTGGCTGCGATTTGGGCAGCCTCTCACACTGCAGGTAGTATGAGATGCTGTAAACTCCTGAGGTCTTACAAGTGATACATTATTTAGCAACAGTCTGTTGAATGTTTGATAATATATTAAAACCGTTCAGAAGGTATGAGAATTGGCACACACTGCCACACCAGGTTGTACTTAGCTGGGGCGTTTCCTGGCAATGTGACCCCAGCGTTGACACTTATTAACTTTAGACGTTGAGGAGGTCTGTACAATCAGCTGTAATGCGTCAGTTGAGGGCTGCACGTGGAGTGTATTATAGCGTGGCAGTCATCTGCCAAGTCCAATCAGCTAATAATATCAGACGACGTTGGAAAGTCAACGAGGGCTTGAACTTGCTCTGTAAGCCAGATATTGAGAGATTCAAGTGCTTGTTGGGGGACGTTGTAGAATGACAATAGCATTTAGTGCTTGGTGGGGCAGGCGGGTTTGATTTTGGCATATTCGTGAGTGAGAAGTTGTTATAAATGCTGAATCATTTAGGCACTAAATACGTGTAGTTATTCTCGTCGTGGAGAAACTTGATCGTTTTTCTCATGTTGTCTTCACTAGCTTCGTACAAAACCAGTTACACTTGGTCTCTGATCAGTGTTGTTAGGTGAAATCTACCTGACTGGGGGGGCCTTTTGGGGAGGGTGTGCGCCACTGTATTGCTTGCAGCAGCTTTCTCTGGGAAGCTCTTCATTTTTCCGGGAATGTTTACTAAACTATGTTTCAAATCTGCCTTCACCATCTATTCGCAACCCATCACTTTACTCATAGCTGACAGGAGGTTCACCACTGGCGATGGTTAAAGGATACCTGTTGGAATAGAAGGGACAAGGAAGGGTTATTCACTCGCTAGACACAGTCAAAATTGGTTGTAGTGGTTGGGGTCGCGCAATGATATTTTCAAGGTCATGCACATGGCCACAGTCATCTCGAGAGTTACCATACACTTGCACCTACTCGTTAATTATTCCAAACCCGCAGCAATTAAACACAGCTAGCACACGTGAGTTGGAATGACAGACATATTTTCATCTGCGGAAAACAACATCAGCACAACATTACTATGTTTATAGTTGACCCTATGGCATGTATACAGTTTAAAAAGCAGTTCAAAGAAACGTTACCAGGTACTGCAATGCTCCTTAATAACAATTGGTTCTTAAACCACTCTTGTTTTTGTTTCCAAACTATGCCAGCATTTTCCTCCCAGAAACACTTTTTTTCCTGTGCTTAGAAGACATAACAGATATCATCTTCCTCGGTAGAGATATAACCACATTTTGTACAAGTGTACAGTCGGATTCATCTGGAGGCTCAGTCAAGGTGTGGATTCACCAACTCGCGAAGGATGGGAGATTCGTCCGTTTTTCTCAGGTAGTAGAGGCGACTAGCTGTGCGGAACTCTGATATTCGAGTACCAGCGGTTAGCAGCAAAAATTAGCCTCCTACATTAAACGTTGATAGACGGCGAAGGCTTGGTGTTTGAAATGCGAGGAAGTGGGGTAGTGATGAGGGTCAGCCGAGGCATCAAACGGACGCTTATTTCAAGTGGCTACACTAAGTTATATCACGAGTCACAACTCTCTCAAACCACAGGTCAGAGTGTGTTAATAACTAACTCTCATGGAGGTTTCTTATCCTGTTTTTATCGAGAAACAGTAATGGGATTTTGTTGAGACTCAAATTGTCCTCACTTTTAAAGGAACATAGTAAACCATGGGGACTCTTTATACTATTAAGTTCAGTTTGATATTTATTTGTTTAAGGTTTTAGATAAAAAAAAAATTAGTATAAACGCCCTAAAAAAACGGTGTGAAGGTGTACTTTGTTAGTTGTTCAGGAGACTATGATACCCAAACAACTTTTTTTTACAAAATTCGACATAATTTATGCGTCGAAAGTTGTAATGGACATAGAAGAGACCATTCTCCAGAGATTTATTATATTACCCATATAATTATATACTCCACATTATTTTAAATTGGCAGGTTGGTAGTGAAGAGCCAAAGTCAGCTGACCAGACTCAAAGTCATCTGACCAGACTCAAGTTCATCTGACAGATACAAGTCCAACTGACCAGACTCACATTAAGAAACCACCAGAGATTAAAGTTGGAAGACAATAAGAGAAGAATTTCACTTGGTTTAAAGAAAATCAATGTCACAAAGAAAATGTGTAACCTTCCAGGAACAAACACTGGTACTAAATATTGTACCTAAAAGGTACAATTCCTTGACTGCAACAATACACAAATAGGACGAAACGTCGTCGTCACAATCCTCTTATCTATGTGCGGGTTATTTGTGCATGTATTAAAATTTGAAGCTGGCAATAAGTGGCGTTATCCTGATATAGTTTCCTCTTTTAAAATTTTTGTTCTCTATGTTTTACAGGTTGACAGTCAGTTAGGGCGGAAGGAATCATCTTTCATCAAATGCATCAGTGTTAAGTTAGTGAACGCGTTGATCACTAGAGATCATTCTCAGATGTGAGTGGAACTAATTTTCAACAATCTGTTTACCATAATGAGTCAATAACGATCAACTTTTCCATCGAGACAATAAACATTCGAGCTAAGAATTTGAAGTGATCAAAAGAGACGACCTTCAGTTACACCTGAAGTCTATTTAGTCAATGTTTCTAACTTTGCTATTACTTTATTTGGCAAATTTGTACCTAACCAAAACCCAAAAGGAGAGAAACACAACCAGGAAAGAGCAACAACCGAAGGAGGAGGACAACAACCGAAGGAAAAGGACAACAACCGAAGGAGAGGACAACAACGAAGGAGAGGACAACAACCAAGGAGAGGACAACAACCCAAGGAGAGGACAACAACCGAAGGAGAGGACAACAACCGAAGGACAGGACAACAACCGAAGGACAGGACAACAACCGAAGGAGAGGACAACAACCGAAGGAGAGGACAACAACCGAAAGAGAGAACAACAACACAAGGACAAGACAACAACCCAAGAGAACAACGAGAACAGTTAGATGGTATTACTGGGGAGGACACGCAGAAATCTGCGCCCAGCAGTAACATCCTCCTGGACAGCCTTGACCCCGCAGACTACTTAGATGACAGACCTCACTCACCCAGTTAGCCCACCAAGCTCTGGCCACTTAGTAACAATTTCGGAGTTCTATTTATATTTCATATTGCATCCATATTAGTTATTAATTTATTCGATTATTTAGCAGTTTAAGTGTATTTTAAACGTTTTTTGGTGTACAAATTACTGTCCACGAGTAAACCTTCACGTTTTCATGTATGGAAACTTATTAATTGTTATCTGTTGTCTTTTTTCTTGTTATTTATCTCTTGTTTCTCCATAATACGCTAAGATTCACAAGTACATACTCTCTCTCTCTTCTCTCTCTCCCTCTCTTTACGTGCGAGCACACACACACACACACACACACACACACACACACACACACACACACACACACACACACACACACACACACACACACACACACACACACACACACAACACACACACAACACACACAACACACGCACGACACACACACAACACACACACACACACAACACACGCACAACGCACACACAACACACACACACACACACAACACACGCACAAACACACACACAACACACGCACAACACACACACAACACACACACAACACACACACACACACACACACACACACACACACACACACACAACACACACACACACACACACACACACAACACACACACAACACACACACAACACGCACAAAACACACACACACACACACACAACACACACACAACACACGCACAACACACACACAACACACACACACACACACACACACACACACCACACACACACACACACACACACACACACACACACACACACACATACACATACAGTAGAAACCATTTACATGCATGCCAATAAACAGATCAAACAGAAAACGTTACTACTTACCATAATCTACTTTTTAAAATATATATATATATATATATATATATATATATATATATATATATATAGATTATATATATATATATTATTATATATATATATATATAATATAATTATATATATATATATAATATATATATATTCCTTCTTTCAACAAACCGGCCGTATCCCACCAAGGCAGGGTGGCCCAAAAAGAAAAACAAAAGTTTCTCTTTTTTAAATTTAGTAATTTATACAGGAGAAGGGGTTACTAGCCCCTTGCTCCCGGCATTTTAGTCGCCTCTTGCAACACGCATGGCTTACGGAGGAAGAATTCTGTTCCACTTCCCCATGGAGGTAAGAGGAAATAAACAAGAACAAGAACTAGAAAGAAAATAGCAGAAAACCCAGAGGGGTGTGTGTGTATATATATGCTTGTACATGTATGTGTAGTATGACCTTAGTGTAAGTAGAAGCAGCAAGACGTACCTGAAATCTTGCATGTTTATGAGACAGAAAAAAGGACACCAGCAATCCTACCATCATGTAAAACAATTTACAGGCTTTCGTTTTACACTCCTTGGCAGGGCGGTAGTACCTCCTGGGCGGTTGCTGTTACCAACTATACCTAAATTAATAATATATATCTGTATATATATAATATATAAATATATTTAATATATATATATATATATATATATATTATATATATATATATATATATGCGTGCCGAATAGCAGAACTTGCGATCTTGGTTTAAATACAACGCTATTGCATAGAGGACAACGAAAATTTGTGTAGCAATATTTCGCCAAAACATCTGACTAAGGAAAAAATATATTCACTGTTTGTTTGTTAATTATTGTAAACAAATTAAAATATATTAGTTGGTTAGGCTAAAATAAATTGTTCGTTATAATAAGGTTAGGTAAGTTTTCCAAGATTCTTCTGGTGCAAAATTAATTTTTTTTGCATTAACATTAATGAAAAAAAATGTATCTTTAAACGTATAAGAGAAAATTTTAGAAAGGACTTGATTTTAAATGAGTTCTTGCTAATTGACCAGTTTTACATATTCGGCACGACATTATATAGTATATATATATATATATATATATATATATATATATATATATATATATATATATTATATAATATATATATATATATATATATGTCATCAGTGCTTCAGAGTGTGCTGAGGAAGGATAGAGCCCACCTTCTTGCAGTGAGAGCTCCTCATTCAGGGATTCAGGGGACTTTTTGTTGGCAGTTCCCAACTCTCCCCTTGGCGCACGCCTTGACCCACACACTAGTTTAGCTGCTCAGGAACAAAAATTCTTCCTTAACTGTTAGTACAAAGATATCACAAATTTTATAAGATGATGGATCGAAACAAGAGTTTAATGGCAAATTCCGCTGCTATCATCCACTTCAACCACCTACTACAAAGGTACCACACCACCCACTATAAAGGTACCACACCACCCACTACCCAGGTATCACGCCACCCACTACAAAGGTACCACTCAACCCATTACCCAGGTACTACGCCACCCACTACTCAAGTACCACACCACCGACTACCAAGGAACCACACCACCAACTACCAAGGTACCACGCCACTCACAACCCAGGTACCACACCACTCACTTCCCAGGTACCACACCATCAACTACCCAGGTACCACGACACCCACTACCCAGGTACCACGCCACCCACTACCCAGGTACCACACGTCCCACTACCCGGGTACTACACCACCCACTACCCAGGTACCACACCACCTACTACAAAGGTACCATATCACCCACTACCTAGGTACCACGCCACTCACTACCCAGGTACCACACAACCCACTACCCGGGTACCACACCATCCACTACCCAGCTACCACATCATCCACTACCCAGTTACCACACTATCCATTACCCAGTTACCACACTATCCATTATCCAGGTACCACACAACCCACTACCCGGGTACCACACCACCCACTACCCAGCTACCACATCACCCACTACCCAGGTGCCACACTATCCATTACCCAGTTACCACACTATCCATTACCCAGGTACCACACCACACACTACCCAGGTACCACACTACCCACTACCCAGGTACCATATCACCCACTACCCAGGTACCACGTCACCCACTACCCAGCTACCACACAACCCACTACCCAGTTACCACACTATCCACTACCCAGGTACCGCACCACCAACTACCCAGGTACCACACCACCCACTACCCAGGTACCACACCATCCACTACCCAGGTACCATGCCACCCACTACCCAGGTACCACGCCACCCACTTCCCGGGTACCACACCATCCACTACCCAGCTACCACACCACCCACTATCCAGTTACCACACTATCCATTATCCAGGTACCACACCACCCACTACCCAGGTACAACACCACCCATTACCCAGGTACCACGCCACCCACTACCCAGGTACCACGCCACCCACTACCTATTGTACCACGTCACCCAATCCATGTACCACACTACCCCTACCATCTTCCGCTACCACCTAAGGAACCACTAACCCACACACGAAAACCTTCCCTACCATTCGACCTCAAACACTTACCCAGCCCCCCCCCATTATTTCCTGTCTACAATATATTCCTTCACTCACTTTCATCGACCAGCCAGACTCCGCCACTCTTTCAACCTCCCGCACATCTACAACCCCACCCACCTACCTCACCCCCCTCAACACAACTCACCATTCTTATACATTTTTGCACCATTCATCTTACCCGAAACCCACCTCAACCAAACACACATACTCCACCAACTACCTCCCTCACCAGCTCCCCCAGCAACCACCCAGGACTTGCATGCCCCACCACTCAGCACCTTTAAGACAATATTTAACAGTTTCACGGCATTTATGTACGCCCCGGCAGCCAAGAACCCATTAAGAAAATTATGTTCCACTTGGAGCTGCTGATAGCCTCTCAGGTGCCTGCAGTAAACACACGCTCCTGCAGTAAACACACGCTCCTGCAGTAAACACACGCTCCTGCAGTAAACACACGCTCCTGCAGTAAACACACGCTCCTGCAGTAAACACACGCTCCTGCAGTAAACACACGCTCCTATGCTCACCCCAGTAAACAACACAATGTGCAACATGAGGAATTAGAAACATGTGTAACATCTGGGTATTTTTATTTGTATATATTTCATCACGTTATGTCCTTGTATTGATGAAGCCAAACGTCAGTACTGTACATCATTTATGTACAATGTGCGACATGTATATGGTAGGAAAAAAATATAAATTGTCCTCATTGGAACATGTATATTATTATTATTATCATTATTAATAAAATCATAAGCAAGCGCTACACCCGCAGGTCATAAAACGGCTGCGTAAATTGATGTAATTAAGGTTGATCTGAGGAAAGGCATGACAGACTCATTTCTTTGAATTATGAGTTCTTCGTCATCTTCAAGGTGTGTCCTTCAGTTGATGAAGGTTTCTTCAAGGTGTTTGTTGAAGATGGTGAGGAGTTCTTAAAGGGTTGTGAAGATGGTGAATATGAAGATAGACAGGAAGGATATGGAGTGAACAATAAACTACCCACTTCGGCATCAAATTCTAAATTTGTTCAGCCTCTCACTCCTCTCCCCTTGTGTACCTCCCACCACCTGTATACTTCCCACTACCTGTATACTTCCCACTACCTACTTACCTCCCACCACCTGCATTCTTCCCACTACCTGCCTCCCTCCCACCACCTACATATTTTTCACAACATACATTCCTCCCACCGCTTGCATACCTTCCATCACCTGCATACCTCCCACCACCTAAATACCTCCCACCACTTGCATACCTCCCACCATTTGCATACCTCCCACCACTTGCATATCTCCCACCACTTGCATACCTCCCACCACTTGCATACCTCCCACCACTTGCATACCTCCCACCACTTGCATACCTCCCACCACTTGCATACCTCCCACCACTTGCATACCTCCCACCACTTGCATACCTCCCACCACTTGCATACCTCCCACCACTTGCATACCTCCCACCACTTGCATACCTCCCACCACTTGCATACCTCCCACCACTTGCATACCTCCCACCACTTGCATACCTCCCACCACTTGCATACCTCCCACCACTTGCATACCTCCCACCACTTGCATACCTCCCACCACTTGCATACCTCCCACCACTTGCATACCTCCCACCACTTGCATACCTCCCACCACTTGCATACCTCCCACCACCTGTATACCTCCCATTACTTACATACCTAAGCACAGTTTTTGCTTAATACAGTGAACTTTCAGTGATCAAAGAGTAATGCATGCTACTTGCACTAAATCTGGTGAGAAAGCTCTGAAGAGTTCAACTTTTTCCTTTATATACCATAAGAAGTCGATTTATTTCAAAAAAAATCTTCCTATCTTACTACGAAAAACTATAATGTCTCTCTCTTTTCGTGATTTTTTATTGTAAAACAATTCGCTGTAAATGATAACAGTGATATATAATTATGATTAGCTTAATGTAATTTGATTGTGTCTGGTACAGTCAACAGTGGTATGGAATAATTCGCTAATAGAACTTAAAAGAGGCAATGACTGTAAAATCAAATAATTTGCAAAAATATTTTGTTTTAGGTAATCGTGCAATTTTCTTTGACAGGTAAATATGTGGAACGGACGAAGAGATAATAGCATAGTGTCTCGTCAGTCCAGAAAAGGACATGAAGACTATCTGAACTCATGTTATAAAACCAATGTAATACCTTTCCAGGTACATTAAATAATACATATTTTATTAAACTAATTGACTTACACGCTTGAAAATAATAAAATACCAGGAATTCCCATAAGCGTTGGAAGACTTTTACTGATAATGTGCTAAATTTATATGCAGCGGGTGGTAAAATAAGGCTTTTGTGTGAAGGCAATCAAAGGTTTCCAGAGGCTTCCCTTGAAAAATATTCTTGGGATACTTAAAGTCTCATGTCCTTCATGTGGGATGCAAGTTGGAGTCTATACATCGAGAGAAGACAAACCAAGAGAATACATACCAAGGGAAGACACATTAGAAGACGCACAAAAATATGACACACTTAAAGAGGATAAATCAAGACAACACACCAAGACAAGATACCTGACAAGACAGAGATGATCCATCAAGACAAGGCTTACAGTGACAATATACACCAACACAAGATACATCAAGACAATACACCTTAAGAGACAACACATCGAGGCAAGACAAACCTAGAAAAGACACTTCAAGACAAGGCACACCAAGACGACACATTATGACAAGACATAACAAGACTAGAAACTCTCAAGACACAGGAATACCTGAATATATATACTTGTGCCAAGATGCTCATTGTTAAGGGGCATATATAAGCATATGCACATATCTTAGCATAGTTTGGATAAAATTTATGTAAGAAAAATGTGTCGAATGTTTAAATTTGGAAACCAGTGAAATGTTTAAAAAAATATATGAAGATATCAAACACAGCTGGAACAAGTGTGGAAGCCTTCAAGAGGAAACTGGACAAGTATCTTCACCAGGTGCCAGATCAACCAGGCTGTGATAGATATGTCGGGCAGCGGGCGTCCAGCAGCAACAGCCAGGTTGACCAGGCTGTTGCTTCTCTCGAAACTCATCAAATGTTAAGATGCTAAAAGAAAGAGGAGGAAGATAGAGCTAGGATGCTAGTATAATAATAATGTTAATTTTTTTTAATAAATTTTACTGATTTATCCACGATGAAATACGGACTGAGGCCAAAGGATTGCACTCTTGACACAGGCTTTAGAAGAGCTTACTCTCACTCTTGACACAGCCGTCGGAAGTTTCTCACAAAAGAATATTGTGAGATTCGTTAATGAATAAAAGGGAAGAGAATTATCAAATGGAAAATTATTACTCATGCAATAATTAACTGATTTAACAGTTTAATACGCCAGATCATCTGGCATTAATCTGCTCTACCAACACTTCACTTCCAGCTACATGACTGATGGACTGATTACATTTTCATTTCGCTACTTCACCTGCCTCTGTATTTGACTGAAGAAACCCACTATGTAGGAGAAATATTTCTCAAGAGTAGGAAGATATTTTACTGGCGATAGGGACAAGGATCTCAATATTCGTTTGAGAGGTTCAGCGTCATAATCAGTGACAGGCTAATAACGTACTTAAAACTGCGTACTCTAGAGCGATAATTATTGATATAATTGAACAAAACTCTTTGGTTACGTTCTCGTTGCTTATTTTTTTTTTTATATTTTATTTAAAACAATACAATACATTAAATAGATAAAAGAACACATTATCAGTTCTTACACAGAATTATAAATTTCATTAACAAAACACACAGACATTTAACTTTGTGCTAACACAAACTGTCCCTCATCCCCAATGCATTATATCCCATGCACCTATGTCAAGCAAGAACACGACTACATTACAATATGCATTATTATTATATTAACAAAGACGCACCAAGCCTACAATATGCATTTATATTCCACTTTGTTATTTATATATTAATAATCCTTATACGTTTAATAGATTAACGTATTTTATTGAAAGTAAAGCAAATACAAGATGATTATAAAACACAGAACCGATTAATACACAGAATCCAACACAATGAACCTCAACCAGGTCGTCTAAATACATGCAAAAGAGTAATATTACATAGAACAATAACACTGCCAAGTCAAAACACATACACTGGTATTACACTCCCCAGACTTTGATTTTTTTTTTTTTTTTTTTTTTTTTTATTAGAAACCTTACAAAAGTACAAAGGATGCATAATAAAGTACAGGAATTACAAAAACATTCTTTTGTTCTACTAGTACCGGTTATTCCTTGCAGGAACAAGTATTATAACATCTTGTTATAGCAAAACATACACGCCAAGACAAACCTCACTAAAGTTATCAGTCATTAATAGTTGCCGCCAAGCCATTGTACCCAAAGAAAACACACCAAAAAGAAACTTTACATGTTTACAATATAAAATGAATACTGACATGTCCTATTACAACAAAAACATCATACAAATGTACAACATCACAATGATTAACCAAAACTACCATAACCACTACAAAACAAACAAAACCCTAACATACCCGCTATGACAGGGTACAGATTATTGGTTAAGTTATGGTACATTAGATCCTAACCAATAGGAACCCGGAAGGAAAATATGATTCCTTACACAATAACATAGAGAAACAGTATTTTACTATTATTAATTGTTAACCTCTAATACAATAATGTTGATACAGAAAACAGAAACAACATGCATGTAAAATACAATAATAAAAAAAACAAAACAAGTATTTATAACAAACCTCGGCTACATTAAAGGGTTTTAAACCAAACCCTATACATAATTATACCTCCCACATATGTATATAAACGAAAATCTTGTCCACAAGACTTTGTTGGTTTAACCCCATAAAAACATGGTATAGACCCAAAACCTATACATACACTTAAATTTTTTCACATAGAACCTTCATCTGACAAAAAAAGTTAAAACGTAAGACTAGAGTAGGTAATAAGGATAAGGCTGCTGTAAATGTGCCAGTCCCAAAGAACTGACACGTATCTCAGAAAAATTTTTTGATTGATACCAACGTGCCAATCTAATACTTAAAACGAGATCCTAAAGGGCTCGGTTATCCTGGCTTTCAGGAAATTTAAAACCCAGTGAACATAATCATCAGGCTTAGAAATGTAACCCTGGAAACCACACTTATATCTCACTATGACAAACATTCTCGTGAAACATGGCGTACCATCCATACCTAATTCTCACTACCTTCCTCTTACACACTACATCAGTTCCAGATAAAAACCAAAAACAACCCCCCCCCCTTTACATCCCCCCATAAGGAGACCACTCCTTTGTCCATCCTCAGGACCCCGCCTAAGGGAACCCACAGTGAGGTTCCTATAACCTTCCGGGAAACTTTTTTCCCAAGACGCCCCATAAACCAACTTATTCCTACACTTCGTCCTATAGAATTTAGCCGCCAACGCTTTTATCCTCATATCACCCCTTAATCCCCTCATTCCCATGAAATGTCCAGATAATCCACTATGATATACTTTATAAGCCCTTCCAACATCCCTAGGCACTCCCCTTACATCTAGTAGTAAAAGCCCTTAAAAGGCGGCAAACGACCCCCCCCCAACAGTCTGATAACCCCACCCATCCATGATCTCACCCCCTCCAAGGAGGTACAAAAGAAGACCACATGAAACGCCGTTTCAACATCACCACAAAACTGACAAAAAGCCTCTTCCACAAACCCCATACTACGTAACACCTCCTTGGAAGCCAGAATCCCCATGATAAACCTATATACTAATTCTCTTACTCTAGCCGGTATCCGAAAGCTTACTAAAATCTTTCCAAATAAACCCCCCAATCATACGTTGGATACACGGCTACCCCTTGCATAATTCCTTGACCTTTCACTACCCTCACCAACCGTTTCACTTTGTATTTTATCCACCTGTTGCACTGTCAATAAAATATCTCAACATATCTTCACAAACCCTCAATTCCTTCCCACTCCACCATTTACGTGCCTCCTCCATAACTCTTCCTACTTTAGCGCCCCTCACACACCCCTTCCCTCATATACCTCCACTTGATATATACAGCCATTACTCTCAGTCCTAAAGGCAACAAACCTAAAACCCCCTCTCCGAACATCCGTCATAACTACCTCCTTACTTAACCATGCCCTCCCAAATCCCCACACAAACTTCAGCACCCTCCTCTGCATTTCCACAATATCTCGTACCTCTAAGGGAAAAACCTCTGCCACCCCCCATACCTTGCTATAGACAAGTGAATTTACCACCACTACCCTCTGATGTAAGCTAAGTCCCTCGCACTTAACCTCCTAGTCTACTTAAAACCTTACCCGTGACAGACTCCGAATTTACCCTTCTGCATGCCTGCACTTCCGCCAAATACCATATCCCACATACCTTGATTCTGTCAACCACTGTCCATCCTAACCCCATCCCCAAGCCCCCCCTATCCAATTACCGACCTCTAGTAACCTTGATTTCACCGTATTAACTCTCATTCCGGTATTCATACCAAACATCTGAATCACTCTACCCACCCTCCTTAACTCCTCCTTACCCTTAGCAAAACAGTAGTATCATCCACATTACCCAACGATGCCCCTTTGCACCCCTCTTCCATCTCCTGATTGTTCATCACCCTCTCAACAGACTCATAAAAAGGATTCTGCACACACGCAAAGAGCAGCTGTGACATCGGACAGCCCTTGCCTCAAACCTCTCTCCATTGGTACACTTTCACCCAACCTCCCATTGACCTGTACCCTCACCTCTGCCCCATCATACAGGGTGTTCACCCACCTCACTACCCCTCCCGAAACCCCAACCTCTCTAAGCAAACCCCTAAGAAATCTCTCTGTCCACGCAATCATAAGCATTCACCCAATCTAAACCTAGTATTCCCCCTCCCGTACATCTCTCTAGAAAATCCCTAATCAAACCATGTCCATCCCTCATCCTTCTTCCCGGAATTCCCAACGGTCCCCTATGTAACACTAAACCCAACACTTTCCTCATTCTGTTGCCCGAAACCTTAGCAAAAATCTTGTAATCCGAGTACATTAACGTAATCGCACGGTAATCATTCAAAACTCGGCATTCCTTCTTTTTGGGCACTAAAACCGTGACACCCGTTCTTTGTGATTTCCCCATCCTCCCACTACTTAACATACAACTCAAAACCCCCACCAGACAATGCCGTACACTCCCCCAATGATACCTATAAAAATCGTTTGGTATTCCGTCTATGCCTGGGGTTTTACCCTGGCACATCCCAAAAACTGCCTCCTCCACCTCCTCTACATTAATACTACCTCGATTCTGTCACTGTCCTGCTCACTTAATACCCTATTAAACCTTCATCCCCAAACCGTCCCTCACCCACTCCCCCGCCAACCCTCCTCCACTTCTCCCTAAACCAAAAATCTGCATACAAACTAATATTTTCCGTGGTGGATAGGCCTTGACCCTCCTCAAAGCCACCCCCCCCCTGTACCTGCCTCAATATACGCCAAGGTGGTCTTCGCCTGCCGTTCCTTAATACAAAACCCGATGGCCTATCTCCCCTTAAAGACATCCTCCAATCCTGCCCTAACTCGAATTGCCTCAAAATTTTTCATTGTGAATTTCCGCCCAACCTATTTCGCAAACGTTCCATGTCACTCACTCCGCCCCACCCGTTCCTCTGCATAACAGTCATTTAACTGACCCTCAAGATAATTTTGTAGGCCATAGCTCCACCTAGCCATCTCCTTACCCCGTACTTTAAAAATTTTCGCAATTTCAACTTTAGCCCTCATTTCCCACCAATCCAGCAATCCATTTCATATTCCTAGTCTCCCAAAAGGATTTCCACCAATCTTCAAACCCCGTAGGGTCACCCTCGTCCCTAAGTAGCCTCACATTTAATTTCCAGTATCCTGCATAAACTCTCACTATGCCATCTACCCTCAAATCTGCTATAACAGCACGATGATCAGAAAAACCCACATCGATAGTCCTCACCCTCTCCACACCTATGCCCTGCCTAACATAAATCCTATCTACCGTGCCTCATATCCCCTACGAATAAAAGTGTGCTCCACTCCATATCCCCTACTTCCCACCACATCTACTACTCCAACATCTCGCAAAACATCCCGCAGAACCCCAAAACACAACCCGCCCCCCTCGGAACCACAATCACCCTTCCTAATGACAATTCCAATCCCCACCAATCACCGTAAAAGCAGGTAAACCTCTCAAGTGATATACCAGAACCTCGCGTACAAAATCCACTTCACTCTAGTGTTACTAGTTGCTGGCATGTACAACACCTACAAAACTAACCCTCCTGGCCCCCCAAAACCCATCCACCCTGACAACCCTCCCCCCCCTCATCCCTACCCAGGATACGCAAAGGACTGGTCTCCTTTGACCGCCACAGCCACACCTCCTTTCAACCTCAAAGCATCACATGTAAACAACCTATACCTTTCAACAACAACTCACATCCTAACCTATGGTTATGTTCCTGCAAAAAACAGACATCAATACTAAATCTCCTCAAAACCCACTCTAACCATACCCTCTTGACCTCGGTTTTTAAGACCGTTTACATTGAAAGTTACACACCTGAAATTTACAAGAATGGCGGTTTACCCTGTGCCGCTGAGGCTTACTTGGTCCCTCCTTTCATAGGTCTCGGTTCTTCTCTATCAATCCCTCGTTCCTGCCCTCCAACCCCTCCCTGTCCCTTCCCACCTAGCTTCCCATTGCTCCCCCCTCCTCCCGGACTTGCCTTTGCTACCACAGCTGCCCACATCTTCTTCCCAGGCCTCTGCGCTGGTGTGAGGACTTCGTCCATGTCTGATGCCCCCGCTGATCTCTTGCGGGAGCTACCCTCTACACACATTTCTTCTGCAACCACATCTTCTTGATGGACCTCCACCACCACATTGCTCTCCTTTCGAACCTCACTCAAGTCTTCCTTACCCTGCTTCTGTTCATCCATCACCTTGTCATCACCTGACCTCACATCACTTTCCACACCATGCTCCGACTCTTCCAAAAAATCCTTCAGCACAGCCTCCAAAATCCCGTCCTGAGCTGACTTTGCAGTATCTAACGGTCTGTCTGACAGCGATATTCCCTCCCCCCCCGTTTCCACTGGTAGTGTAACACACGTCTCCAAAACCACCTCTGCCCTGTCGACCTCCTCACTCCATAGGCCTGTACCCCGGCTTTCCACTTCACCCGTCATAACGTCCGCGGCTTCTAATGGCGTATCCACAGAAGCTGTCTCCTGACGCCTAGGGCCTTGTCTCCTGGGGCAATGTGCCACCATGTGCTCATAAGAGTCACATAAACGGCACGTCTTCCTCTGCCCCGCATAGTGTACAAAAAAACCCGTGTTCTATGGTTATGCAATGTAACATATGATGGTATCGGCCTCCTCAGGGTCATTTTCAGTGTGAAGGATCCTTCCGGCATCCCCTCATAAGGGCCGTCCCTCCACATTCCCATGCTCGTCGAGTGTACAGTCCCATAACCACTGAACACATCTTGTAGGCTGTAGGCTGTTGCCTCAAAAGGTACATTCCTTACCTTCACCCAAGTAAAATACTTAGACACATCATGCAAGCATACTTCCACTGCCGTATTGATATTCATCCGCCTTTCTTGAAATTCGTCGACGATGGTAGAATAGAAGTCAGCCCTCATGAACTTCACGAAGACCCTTGACATACCATTCAGTGCCACACCATACAGCTCTTCATTGGGATGCCATAACAATCCCTGATAATGTTTGGCAGGAGAACGTTCATCTTGGCGTTGCTTAAAGATCCTCTAACCAGCTCAATGCATACAGTATTTATGCGCCGGTTACAGTCGGTCCGCCATCTTGGTGCTAATGCTATGTTTTCCTCACCAGGTGGCGTGCAAGAGAACCTGTAGAAGCGTCCTCTCTCCCCGCAGGTCGAGAGACGAATGTGAAATATTTCTCAAGAGTAGGAAGATATTTTACTGGCGATAGGGACAAGGATCTCTATATTCGTTTGAGAGGTTCAGCGTCATAATCAGTGACAGGCTAATAAACGTACTTAAAACTGCGTACTCTAGAGCGATAATTATTGATATAATTGAACAAAACTCTTTGGTTACGTTCTCGTTGCTTATTGCTGTAATTCGAGCACAACGCTGGAGGGCACCGCTGTTTCCTTGAATTGGTCTCCCCCTCTTGTTGCTATTCATTCAAGGGCACTCTT
>NC_069470.1:29626872-29667284 GCF_026875155.1 Cherax quadricarinatus
AGGAAATTAGATCAAATAGAAATGACCCAAAATGGATGAATAATAGGCTGAAATATCTACTAGGGTATAAGAAAGGAATTTATAGGCGTATCAAAAGAGGCGAGGGTCATCTTATGAATCAGTATATTGACATTAAGAGGGACATTAAAAAGGGGATAAGAAAAGCTAAAAGGGACTATGAAATTAAAGTTGCTAGGGATTCTAAAACTAACCCAAAAAGTTTTTTCCAGGTCTATAGAACAAAAGTCAGAGATAAGATAGGTCCCCTTAAAAATAACTATGGGCATCTTACTGACAAAGAGAATGAAATGTGCTCGATTTTAAATAATTATTTTCTCTCGGTTTTTACACAGGAAGACACTAATAATATTCCGGTAATTAATTTTTATAGTGGATCAGAAGAAGATAAATTATGTAACATCACAGTCACTAGTGAAATGGTTGTGAAGCAGATAGACAGACTGAAGCAAAATAAGTCACCGGGTCCTGATGAGGTTTTTTCAAGGGTTCTAAAGGAATGCAAAATGGAAGTCTGTGAACCATTAACTAATATTTTTAATTTATCTCTTCAAACAGGTGCAGTGTCTGATATGTGGAAGATGGCTAATGTAATTCCTATTTTTAAAACAGGGGACAAGTCGTTACCGTCAAATTACCGCCCAATAAGCCTGACCTCAATTGTAGGCAAATTACTAGAGTCAATTATAGCTGAGATTATAAGAAGCCATCTCGATAAGCATAGCTTGATTAATGATACTTAGCATGGATTCACAAGAGGCCGGTCTTGTCTAACTAATTTATTAACTTTCTTCAGTAAAGCTTTTGAGGCTGTTGACCACGATAAAGAATTTGATACTATTTACTTAGATTTTAGTAAGGCATTTGATAGAGTTCCGCACCAAAGACTGTTGAAGAAAGTAGCAGCTCATGGCATTGGGGGAAGGGTGCTCTCGTGGATCGAATCATGGCTCACAGACAGGAAGCAAAGAGTGTCCATAAATGGGGTTAAATCCGAGTGGGGATCAGTAACAAGTGGCGTTCCACAGGGATCAGTCTTGGGCCCGTTGTTGTTTATAATATATATCAATGATCTTGATGAAGAAATTACTAGTGATATGAGCAAATTCGCCGATGACACGAAGATAGGTAGGATAATTGATTCAAACGTAGATGTTAGGGAACTTCAGGAGGATTTAGACAAACTCTACTCTTGGTCAGAAAAGTGGCAGATGCAGTTCAATGTAGATAAATGCAAGGTTCTGAAGCTCGGGAGTGTCCATAACCCTAGCACTTATAAGTTAAATAATGTAGAACTTAACCATACAGATTGCGAAAAGGACTTGGGGGTTATGGTAAGCTGCAACCTTAAACCAAGACAGCAATGCCTAAGCGTACGTAATAAGGCAAATAGATTACTGGGATTTATATCAAAGAGTGTAAGCAACAGAAGTCCAGAGGTCATACTGCAGCTTTATACATCATTAGTAAGGCCTCACCTAGATTATGCAGCTCAATTCTGGTCTCCATATTAAAGAATGGACATAAATTCGTTAGAAAACATTCAGCGTAGGATGACTAAATTAATACATAGCATTAGAAATCTTCCTTATGAAGAAAGATATTGAAGACTCTTAAGTTACATTCACTTGTTAGACGAAGAATGAGGGGAGACCTGATCGAAGTGTATAAGTGGAAGATAGGTATTAATAAAGGGCATATTAACAAGGTCTTGAGGATATCTCTCCAAGAGAGAACCCGCAGTAATGGATTTAAATTAGATAAGTTTAGATTTAGAAAGGACATAGGAAAGTATTGGTTTGGAAATAGGGTAGTAGATGAGTGGAACAGTCTACCTAGTTGGGTTATTGAGGCTAGGACTTTGGGTAGTTTCAAATTTAGGTTGGATAAATACATGAGTGGGATGGGTTGGATTTGAGTGTGACTTGCACATCAGAGCTTATTTCTTGGGTAGCATTGAAAATTGGGTAGGTCAAATGTTTGTTAGTGGGATGAATTGTAAAGGACCTGCCTAGTATGTGCCAACAGGCCTGCTGCAGTGTTCCTCCTTTCTTATGTTCTTATGTTCTTATGAAGCCACTGTGTGGCGAAACGTTTCCTCAATAAAGATACCCATATATCTAATTTATCTTAATGTAATCTGTATTATAATGATTTAAGTATTAATTGGTACCAACTAAATTCGGGTTATTTAATCCTCATTATTTCATATTTAAATGATTTCGATGAAATTAACTCAAAATTTTTTTAATAGTATATGTATCATATTCTAAATATCAACTGTTCTAATGATTAAAAATTTTAATTAACTCGTCAAGTTTTACGGAAGAATCGAGCAAAAACAAAGTGATGTGCACCATTCACAGTCTGTTTTATATAGAGAAAACTTAACGTTATAAATTCAATATTTATTGTAATTTACACACACACACACACACACACACACACACACACACACACACACACACATACACACACACACACACACACACACACACACATACAGTAGGGACCATTTACATGCATGCCAGTAAACAGATCAAACAGAAAACGTTACTACTTACCATAATCTACTTTTTAAAATCTATAATATATATAATATAATATATATTTATATATATATATATATATATATATATATAGAGAGAGAGAGAAGAGAGAGAGAGAGAGAGAGAGAGAGAGAGAATGGATCAAAGTAGAATGACATGTAAAGCATATAAATCTATAGGGGAAGGAAGGCGAGGTAGGGGTCGTCCTCGAAAGGGTTGGAGGGAGGGGGTTGTTACGCAAAAATGTGGGATAGCTGGGGGCTTGAGCCTGGTCTAAGGGCAAAGGTAAAAGTTACACACATCTCAAGCCCAAACCGGCCACCCCGGGCTTTCCCAGTTAAAAACAGAAAGCGCTAAACCAGTATGTGTTACTTCAAGGGGTTGGTTAACAGAGGGTTAGGCAAAAATCCCAATTAGGAAAATATATCTATTTAATCACCATAAAATAAAAACCTTAATTCTACACGCCCAAATGAAGGTACACACAGCTGGCTGGAGGTTCAGCCACCATAACACTAGGCTTCGTCAGCGTCAGGCCTTCATGGCACCACAAACCTCATTTCTTACTTCATCACTCATCCCACAGCACCCTGACCATGTCAGTGCCTGGGTTAAAATACAGGTAAGCCATATGAAAGCCTATGGCTTGAATTGGATAAACAAAATGAGTGTATTATTGCAAACTTAACTTAAAATATACAGCATCTCCGACGCCAGCTTCTACCGCCATCCTAACGTCACGTGACCTCTCCCCCCACGCTTACTCTGCGTACCCAAACATCCTTGGAAAATAAATCACTAACTCCATTCTTTATAATTATAGTTAGAGTACTTTACAGTACCTCCAAAAGCACATTATGAATTATAAAATTATTCCTTACAACTACAATATTCATATTATTATGGCACACTTCCCCACTAATATGTACATACGATGTCATGGAGAACTCTGCATAACACCCCCATCCCCAGACCATAGGTCTCACTCTGCTAGCGGGGTCCCAACGGACACCGCTAGGCAAAAAGAAAAAAAAAAGAAAATAAGCCCCACATTAAGGTCTGAGGCAACTGGCAAAATGATAACTGGGGAATGACCACCATACAATCACGGTCTTTTGGTACTACAAATATGCAATATTTACAAACTGAGGTACTAGAGTGCAGACATATGAAACTCGTCGAACATAAAGGTGATCAAGTTCCATGTCCAACGAGCTCACAGTCACACTCTTAGACAGCTGTTTTAGGAAAAAAGGCACCATTACAACAAGCGCTGGCCAGCGCTGGCGTTGATGCATTTTACCTAAATTACATCAAGCAAACTTATAAACAAGCAAGTAAACTTTGTACAAAAGTGCCCCTGAGGAATGCCGTTTAATGAAGTAACACCAAAGTTCAGTATGTTGCAAGGCAGACCAAACTGTAGGTGCCACCAAAAAAAACTTTTAAACAGTAAGTACATTTTCCAGGAGTTCAAAGAAAAGAAAAACATATGTTACATGTTAAATTCTACGGAGAAAACAACATCACATTATCACTCCCATCTCACAGCAATCTTTAGTAAACAAAACTGGTTCCGCATGACACACCTCTGCGAGAATCAGGAGAGCACAGGAGAGGGGAAAATCTCAGGCCCTAAAAACAACGGGTGGATAGGCACATAAATCTTGTTGGTGGGACTGCGGCCGTAAAACCCTGGAGTCATCACTGAAGACCCCAAAAAGGTGGACCTCCCAGGCCGCAACCTACATGTCATTCCAAGGACCCTGGAGTCACCCCGTGGTGATCCAAAAAGGAAAAATTGAAAAAGAGTCCTGGAGAACCAAAAACACCTCGGATCAAAAGACATGACCCAAACAGTGGAGGGCATCACCGCCAGCCCCACATTCACTAAAACATTAGGTCCAACAGTCCCTATACCAACATAAAACAGAGGTGAGGCATTCCAGCCAACACCTAAAAAACGTAGCATACCTTACCTAGGCATGGTCTTTGATGTGACTACCCCCTAAATACACACACACTAGGGAATCCTGATACCTCCAGCTCCAGCTCAACCTGCCCTTCTCCTTTGGGTGGCCCAGAGTTCCATCTACTCGTCTACCGCAAATCACTGCAAAATAAGAATAGATAAGTGATCTATACACTACATTGTGCACTTTAAACACGAGACAAGGCATCAGCAACCACATTCTCCGCTCCCTTCACATAATGAATCACCAGATTAAGAGGTTGGAGAAACAAGGCCCACCTCGTAAGTCTCTGATTGTGGTTCCTCATTAAGTGAAGGAAACGTAAGGGATTATGGTCACTATACACAGTTATAGGGTGAACTGAGGAGGAGACATAAACCTCAAAATGTTGCACTGCTAACACTAAAGCAAGAGCCTCCTTTTCTATGGTGGCATAGTGCTGCTGGTGTTTCTTAAGTTTTGCCGAAAAGTAGCTGACTGGCAACAATTGTCTCTCCACTTCTTGCAGTAGTACAGCCCCAACACCAGTATCACTGGCATCTACTTGTAGAGAAAATGGCAATGTGAAATTAGGACTAGCCAGCACCGGAGCACTTGTAAGCAAAGCTTTACATGTTCAAATGCCCTCTGACACTTCATATCCCACACAAATGTACACTTGGGGCTAGTCAGGTCAGTGAGTGGAGAGATCACCTTTGACAAATTTGGACAGAACTTTCTATAAAATGTTACCATGCCACAAAACGCATAACCTCCTTCGGGTCTTTGGCACAGGATAATTGTCTATAGCCTCCACCTTGGCATTCACTGGGGCCACCTTCCCCTGGCCAATAACATGTCCTAGAAAAGTTACCTGGGCTTGCCCGAAAACACTCTTTGCCAAATTAACTGTGAGCTGAGCACCAGCGAGCCTAGAGAAAAGCTCTCGAAGCTGCCTTACATGCTCTGACCAACAGTCGCTAAAAATAACCAGGTCATCAATATAAACACCTCACGCCCTTTAGCCACGTATAACTTCCTGCATTCTGCGTTGAAAACAGGAGGGTGCATTACGAAGCCCAAAGGGGAGAACTTTGTACTGAAAAAGCCCATCCGGCGTTACAAAAGCAGAGATGTCACTGGCACGTGGGGTTAAAGGTATCTGGTAATAACCCTTCAACAGGTCTAACTTACTTACATATTTAGCTCCCCCCACTGCATCAATGACATCATCCATTCTAGGAAGAGGAAAACAATCAGCCTACTTATTAAATTAACCTTACGGTAGTCAGTGCACATCCTCATGGTGCCATCTGGTTTGGGAACCATCAGACAGGGGGATGCCCACTCACACTCGCTTGGTATTATTAAATCATTGTCAAGTAAAAATTTCACCTCCTTCTCCATACTTTTTCTCGTTTGTGGGTTCATTCTGTAAGGGACCTGCCGAATTGGTTCAGCTTCCCTTACATCTATATCATGGGGTTTTAGCTTGCTTACACGAGGGATATCCCCAAACAAATCCTCAAAATTCCAGAGAAGCTGAACCATCTCAGCAACCCTTTGCTTACTAAGACCTAACATACATTGTGAAGGATCTTTTAACAATGCCCTGTTACTAAGGTGTACATCTGTTGCCCCCCGTGCATCAGTGTCCACCCTTGGGTCACCTACTATATTTACACATGCCACACCTCTTTGGTGGTACCGTTTCAGCCTGTTTATATGTACCACCCGTTCAGACTTCCGTCGCCCAGGTGTGTGAATTCTGTAATTTTGATCCGTGACCTTTTCCACGACCTTGTACGGCCCACTGAACTTTGCTTTTAAGGCATTACCAGGCACCGGCTCCAATGCTAGTACCTCCTCTCCTACTTCAAAGGTACGAGGCACGGCCTTGCGGTCAAATTGTTTCTTCATCTTGGTTTGGCTGATGTGCAGGTTCGCAGCCGCCAGATGCTTCATGTGAGCCAAACGGTCTCTGAAAGCGAGAAAATCCTCCGAGGGGGCAGCATCACAATCTTCACCAAGCCAGTAATCCTTCAAAATCATCAGTGGTCCCCTTACCTGGTGACCATAGATCAGTTCGAAAGGACTATAGCGTAATGAGTCCTGAGTGCTGTCCCTCACGGCAAATAAAAGGAGGGGGATACCCTCATCCCAGTCCTTCTGGTACTGGGCACATAAGCCCGCAGCATAGTTTTTGAGAGACTGGTGAAACCGCTCCACAACTCCTTGACTCTCTGGGTGATAGGCAGTGGAGGTCGTCATTTTAATATTAAACTCCCCCAAAACTGTGCGAAAATGTTTAGATGTAAAATTTGACCCTTGATCTGTTTGAATTTCCTTAGGGATCCCGACCTGCGTAAAAAATTTCACCAATGCTCTCAAGACTACACGTGTGGTAATCTTACGTAGTGGAATGGCCTCCGGAAATCTGGTAGAGGAACAAATAATAGTAAGTAAGTACTGGTTTCCCATCTTGGTCCTGGGTAGCGGCCCCACACAATCCACCACGAGCCTGCTAAAAGGTTCTCCTGCGACTGTTATAGGGTTAAGAGGGGCAGGTTTAATTCCTTGATTAGGTTTTCCTATTCTTTGGCAAACTGGGCATGATTCTACATACTTACCCACTGATTCCCATACCTGGGGCCAGTAAAAAATGTTTAGAAATCTTGCCCATAGTCTTTTTAACACCTAAATGTCCTCCCATGGGAACATCGTGGGCCAAACGCAAAACTTGATATCTAAATGGTTCCGGCACCACCACTTGGTAGAGTGCCTGCCGTGCTCCATCATTAGATGTCGCATCCGATAAGGTCTTTCGCATTAAAATACCGTCTGCAAAAAAAAAACATTTAGTTAGTTGAGAGGCCTCTTCCTCGGTAACAGCAGATGACCGAATAGCTTGTAGGGTGTCGTCACACCCCTGGGCCTCGATCAGCTGCTCACGAGTAGGAGTCGCCCCCCCTATACCAGCTCCAAGACCCCCACTCAAACAGGGTCTTGCCTGGGATGGTTCATCACAACCCCGAGCCAACTGCAGGCTAGGCTCGAGGAATAGATTTCCCAAACCCAAATCATCCCCAGGATCTAACGAGTCACAGCGAGAAACTGCCCTCTTCTCTTTTGACATTTTCCTGGTTACTGCACACAACGGAAATAACTCGGGCAATGTAACCCTAGCTTTTTCCTCCCAACTCTGTGAGGCTGGGTCCCTCCAAACCAGAGGTTCCTCACTTTCAAGACAACCCATGACATTATTGCTAAGAGTAGGTCAACCCCTGCACAAGGTATATCCTCTGTGATACCTACAGCTAAGTAACCACACTGGTATGCAGACTCCACCCATAACCTGTGCACTGGAGTCTTGACAGGGCATCCTGTAATTCCTTTGAGCAAAACGTCCAACCCAGTGTATGTGTCATCCGACACTGGCAGTATGCCCCTACGAAGCAAAGTGTATGTGCTACCAGTGTCCCTCAAAGATAGAACACCTGTTACCCTACCTTCATTTTGGTGTAAGGCCACGGTGGACTTGCTTGTAAAGACCTTCATCCGAGGGTCCAAACCTGCTGAGGTACCTGACATACCCGGAGGTGGTGCTTCAATATTAGCTACCATGTGGGTACCTGGTGTATCTACCTTAGAAACTCCAGCAAGCGCCTGATCTCTACGCATCTTCTTGCAATACGGCTGCAGATGGCCCTGTTTATGACAATAAGTACAGTAATATGGTTTAAAGGCCCCCTGCCTGTTTGACATAGGCTGGGGCCCATGATCTTGGGAAACTGGACTCGTCCCACCTGTTCCTTGTAGTCCTGGACCTGTGACAACTGACTTAAAACCTCCTCGAGTGGATACTGGAAAATTAGGGTTATTAAAACCCTTGTGGTTATTAGGCTGATAAATGGGTGGCTTAAACTTCTGAAATTTCTTATTCCTATTTGTGGGTGGAGAAAACTTACCATTATTAGTATGTATGGTGTGGTAACTGCTACCAAATTTTTGGTTAGCTAAAAATCTGTCACCCAGCTCTAAAGCATTATTAAAATCATCAAGATCCTTCTCCTCAAGATATGCCTTAAGGTCAGGAGGAACATTTCTCAAAAGATCCTCTAACAAAATTAAGGTAATTACACCTTCATAATTGCCTACCACCCCCTTTGAGCGACACCACCTATTTAGAAGTGATATCTTCTCCTTACCATATTCCACCAAAGACTGCCCTGACTGAAACTTTAGTCCTCTGAATTTCTGCCTGTACCTTTCCGGCAACATTTGATAAGCCAGTAAACACTACCTCTTTTAGCTTATGATAATCAGAAAAGGCAGATCCTTCTAAAGAACTAATGGCCTGTAACCCTTTACCAACTAATTGGGTTCTTGCTAATGTCGCCCATTCCTTTTCCGGCCAACCTTGGGATTTGGCCGTACTTTCAAATAACAGAAAAAACTGGTCTGGGTCTTTCTCTAGGAATTTGGGCACAAATTTTATGGCTTTATCCAAATGAAAAACATCTACCCTTGTGTCTGTGTCTGGGTGAGAAGCAAGCTGCCTCTCTTTTGCTCTTTCTTGAGCCCTAAGCTCCTCTAAGGCTCTCTGTTCCTGGATCTTTGTACGCTCAATTCTTAACCGTTCCTTTTCTTCTGCAACTAGGGTTAATTTCATTTGTAAAATTACTACTTCCTTATCCAGGTCCCAATCATGGGGATTTGATTCAATGTCACCTTCCAAATGCATGTCATCCACAGAATTTTCACCAGTGTCAGCCATTTTGGGAAATAATAGCACCAAATCTTACTACAGCCACAGAACTTACTGATATAAAATAATAAAGCACACAGCAAGGTACATATACTGAAGTAGGATATTCACAAGGAGTTGTCATGTGACTCCCTCAAATTAAAGAGAACTGCACACAAAAAGAAAATCCTGGTAGAAAAAAAAATAAAAGAGCTACTGCACTTGCAAAGGTAAATTATTTCCAGAAATTTAGGTGAGCATAACCTCCCAAAAATCAGCAAGATTGTACCTGCAAGGGTAAATTATGCACAAAACATCAAGTATTATTAACATCCTAAAAATCAACAATATGGTACAGAAAGGTAAATGATTTATAGAGCATTAATTAATAATAACACCCTAAAACCAGCAATATTATACAGAAAGGGAAATTATTCACAGGGTATTAATTAATAATAACACCCTAAAAACCAGCAATATTGCAAACAAAGGTAAATTATTATTTTAGTGTGAGTGTTATAGTGAATGTTTCCTCTGACCAACCCAGTAAAGAATTATTATTGACTTTCCAGGTTGCAAACTTGAATTACCACAAAAATTTGATAATTCTCCCATTTACAGGCCCCCATGTTACGCAGAAATGTGGGATAGCTGGGGGCTTGAGCCTGGTCTAAGGGCAAAGGTAAAAGTTACACACATCTCAAGCCCAAACCGGCCACCCCGGGCTATCCCAGTTAAAAACAGAAAGCGCTAAACCAGTATGTGTTACTTCAAGGGGTTGGTTAACAGAGGGTTAGGCAAAAATCCCAATTAGGAAAATATATCTATTTAATCACCATAAAATAAAAACCTTAATTCTACACGCCCAAATGAAGGTACACACAGCTGGCTGGAGGTTCAGCCACCATAACACTAGGCTTCGTCAGCGTCAGGCCTTCATGGCACCACAAACCTCATTCTTACTTCATCACTCATCCCACAGCACCCTGACCATGTCAGTGCCTGGGTTAACATACAGGTAAGCCATATGAAAGCCTATGGCTTGAATTGGATAAACAAAATGAGTGTATTATTGCAAACTTAACTTAAAATATACAGCATCTCCGACGCCAGCTTCTACCGCCATCCTAACGTCACGTGACCTCTCCCCCCACGCTTACTCTGCGTACCCAAACATCCTTGGAAAATAAATCACTAACTCCATCCTTTATAATTATAGTTAGAGTAATTTACAGTACCTCCAAAAGCACATTATGAATTATAAAATTATTCCTTACAACTACAATATTCATATTACTATGGCACACTTCCCCACTAATATGTACATACGATGTCATGGAGAACCCTGCATAACAGGGGTAAAGGAGGTTTTGTGGGTAAGGGGCTTGGACTTCCAGCAAGCATGCGTGAGCGTGTTAGATAGGAGTGAATGGAGACGAATGGTACTTGGGACCTGACGATCTGTTGGAGTGTGAGCAGGGTAATATTTAGTGAAGGGATTCAGGGAAACCGATTATTTTCATATAGTCGGACTTGAGTCCTGGAAATGGGAAGTACAATGCCTACACTTTAAAGGAGTGGTTTGGGATATTGGCAGTTTGGAGGGATATGTTGTGTATCTTTATACGTATATGCTTCTAAACTGTTGTGTTCTGAGCACCTCTGCAAAAACAGTGATTATGTGTGAGTGAGGTGAAAGTTTTGAATGATGAAAGCATTTTCTTTTTGGGGATATTCTTTCTTTTCTGGGTCACCCTGCCTCGGTGGGAGACGGCCGACTTGTTAAAAAAAAAAGTATGTATATATATATATATATATATATATTATATATATATATATATATATATATATATATATATATATATATATATATATTTATATATATTTATATATATATATATATATATTATATATATATATATATTATATATATATATATATATATATATATATAGGATGGGGTCCACCTCTGGTGTAAATTGTGGGCCCCATACCCTCGGAAAAGTGGTAAAAAGGTTAAGGAAGATTATTTGGTTTTTTCCCTGAAGCCGTTTGAATATTCCCTTCCCCCTCCCACCCAAAAATTATATATATTTTAAATATTTATATTAATATATATAATTTATAATATATATATATTTATTTATTTATAATATTTTTTTATAATATATATTATATATTATATATATATATTTATATAATAATATTTTTATATTTTTTATATATTTATATATATATATATTTTATAGGGCAAAACAACCTCTCGGGGAAGAATAGAGAATTCCAAGCGCTTTCGTGACTAATGCATTATCAAGGAAATTGATAATGTGAGTGTCCGGAAAGCGCTTGGATTTCTCTATTCTTTCAGGGTGGTTGTTTTGTTATTCTGAAATCACCTGTTATGATTTATTGCATTATATATATATTATATATTATATATATTATATATATATATATTATATAATTATATATTTATATATATATAATATATATTATTTAATATATATATATTATATATTATATATTATATATTTTATATTTATATATATTATATATATATTATGTATATTAAAAATTTATTTATATATATATATATTTTTATATATTTTTATATATATATTTTATATATATATATATATATATATTATAAAATATATATATACATCTTCTTTCAAAAAACCGGGCCCTTTATCCAGAGGCGGGCTGCCCAAAAATAAAAAAAATTTTTTTTTTAAATTTAGTAATTTTACAGGGGGAAGGGGTTATAGCCCCTTGCTCCGGTTTTAGTCGCCTCTGCAAACACGATGGTTTAAGGAAGGAAGAATTTCTGTTCCACTTCCCCATGGAGGTAGAGGAATTAAAAAAACAAGAATAGAAAAAAATGCAAAATAAACCCAGAGGGTGTTGTGTATATATATACTTGTTGATGTATGTGTAGTGACCTAGTGTAATTAGAAGTAGCAAGACGTACCTGAAATCTTGATGTTTATGAATGAAAAAAGGGTCCACCAAGCAATCCTACCATCATGGTAAAATAATTACAGGCTTAGTATTTATATATATATATTTTATCTATTATATATATATAATTATATAAATATATTAATATTATATATATATATATTTTTATATATTATATATATATATATATTATATATATATATATATATATTAATATATATATATATATATATTTATATATATATATCTACGATATGTAAACAGTCAATTAGCTAAGATCTATCTAAAATTAAGTCCTTTCTAAAATTGTTCTCTTATACGTTTAATGATAATATTTTTTCATTAATGTTTATGTAATAAATTTTAATTTGCACGAAAAGAACTTAGAAACTTACCTAACCTTATTTACAAGCGAATTTATTTTAGCATACCAACTAAATATTTTTAGATTTGTTTACAGTAATGTATATACTAATATAAACCTAGTGAAAATATATTTTTTTCGTTAGGTTTTCAGATATATTTTGGCGAAATTATATGATACTCAAATTTTCGCTTTGTCTATATGGCTAACATGAAGCTTTGTGTTATAAGCATGATCGCAAGTTTGCTATTCGGCACGACATATATTTATATATATATATATATATTTATATTTATATATATATATATATATATATATTTATATATATATATATATATATATATATATATATAATTAATATGATTTCATCAACAATGCTTCAGAGTGTGCTGAGGAAAAGAAAACACCTTCTTGCATGAGGTCCTTCATTACAGGGGAATTTTTGTTGCTGTCCTCTCTACCCTTGGCGCGCCTTGACACACACTAGTTTACTAGTAATCTCTTCCTTCAGTGGAGTAGGATGCAAGAGGCAGTAGCTGCTCAGGAATACAAAAAATCTTCCTTAATGTTAGTACAATGATAGTCACAAATTTTATAAGTGATGGATCGAACAAGAGTTTAATGGCAAATTAAATGCTATCACCCACATCAACCACCTCATACAAAGGTACCACACACCCAATACAAAGGTACCACACACCACTACAAAGTACCACACCACCCACTAAAAGGTACCAACACCAAACTACAAATGTACCACCACCACTACAAAGGTACCACACAACCAACTACATATGGTATCACGCCACCCACTACAAAGGTACCACAACATCCCACTACAAAGGTACCACAAACCACTACAAAGGTACCAACACCACTTACAAAGTTACACACAACCACACTAACATAGGTAACACACCACCCATACAAAGGTAACCACACCCACTACAAATGGTTACACACCACACTTACAAGGACCAACACCCACTACAAATGTTACTCACACCAATACAAAGGTACACACACAACCCACTACAAAGGTACATCACACCAACTACCACAGTTATCACGCCACCCATACAATAGTACATTCATATCCCATATACACTAGGTACTACGCACCTTACCAAGTACACACAAGATACATGAAACACACTACTCAATCTCACAAGGTAACCACGCAACTCACAACCAGGTTACCACACCACTCACTTCCAGGTACCACCCATCAACTACTTAATACACTGCACACCTATCCAGGTATCACGCCACAGCCTACCAGGTACACATCCCTACAAAGTACATATCCCCACACTTACCTAAGTACCACGCACCCACATTACCCAGGTACCACACAACCACTACCCAGCTACCCACCACCCACTACCAGTGTACCACAAACTATCCATTACCAGTTACCACACTACCATACCAAGTTACCACACTATCCATTACCCAGTTACCCACCTACCAATTATCAAGGTACCACACAACCCACTACCAGCTACCACATCCACCCACTACCAGATGCCACACTATCCATTACCCAGGTACCACACCACACACTACCCAAGGTACCACACTACCACTACCAGGTACCACATCACCCACTACAAGGTACCACGTCACCTGCTACCAGTTACCACACAACCACTACCCAGTTACCACAATCCATTTCCCAAGGTACCCACCACCCACTACGAGGTACCACACCACCCACTACCCAGGTACCGCATCATCCCACTACCAGGTACCACCATCCATACCCAGGTACACGCTACCCACTTCCCGGGTACCACACCATCACTACCAGCTACCATACCACTCACTACCCAGTTACCACCACTATCCATTACCCAGGTACCACACCACCACTACCCAGGTACCACACCACCATTACCAGGTACCACGCCACCCACTACCAGGTACCACTTCACCCAACCCATGTACCACGCCACCCACCCAATGTACCACATACCCCTACCATCTTCCGCTACCACCTAAGGAAACCACTACCCACACCGAAAACCTCCTTACCATTCGACCTCAAACACTTACCAGCACCCCACCCCATTATTTCCTGTTACCAATATATTCCATTCACTCACTTTCATCGACCACCAGGACTCCACCCACTCTTTCAACCCCCGACCCATCTACAACCCACCACCAACCTCACCCCCTCACACAGAACTCAACCATTCTTATACATTTTCTCACATTCACCTTACCCGAAACCACCTCAACCCAAACACATACTACCACTACCTCTCACAGCTCCCCCAGCAACCACCCAGGACTTGCAGCCCCACCACAATTAACACATTTCACGGCATTTATGTACGCCACCGGCAGCAGAACCCATTAAGAAATTTATGTTCCACTTGAGCTGCCTGATAGCCTCTCAGGTGCCTGACCAGTTAACACTACGCTCCGCAGGTAAACACACGCTCCGCAGTAAACCACACGCTCCGCAGTAAAACCACGCCTCCTGCAGTAAACCACACGCTCCTATGCTCCACCCCAGTAAAACAACCATCTGTGCAACCATGAGGAATTAGAAACATATGTAACATCTGGAGTATTTTTATTTGTAATATTTCATTCACGTTATGTCACTGTCATTGATTGAAGCCAAAACTCAGTACTGTAAATCATTTATGTACATGTGCGACATGTATTATGTAGGAAAAAACATAAATTGTCCTCATTGGACTGTGTATTATATTATATTAATAATAAAATCATAGGCAACCGCCCCGCACACCCGCAGGTCATAAACGCCTGCGTAAATTGATGTAATTAATGTTGATCTGAGGAAAGGGCAGACAGATCCATTTCTTTGACTTATGAGGTCTTTGTGCATCTCAAGGTGTGTCCTTCAGTAGACATGTTTCTTCACAGTGTGTGTTGAAGATGGTTGAGGGGTTCTAAGGGTTGTGAAGATGGCTTATGAAGATAGACAGGAAGGTATGGACTGAAAATTAAAACTAGACACTTCGGCATCAATTCTAAATTTGTTTCAGCTCTTCTCAGTACCCTCCATTATACCATCCACACTGCATACTTCTACTACATATTAACTTCCACCACCGCATACTTCCACTACAACTTAATGTCCACCACTGCATAACTTCCCATACCTTTTAATTCCATTACTTATACTTCCCAACTACCTACTACCCCCATCACCTGCTAATTCTTCCCATACTGTCTCCCCACACCATACATATTTCTACATTATATCTTATTCCTTCCACCGCTTGATACTTCCATCAACCTGCATACTCCACCACTTGATTCCTCCACACTTGCATACTCCCACCATTGAATACCTCCACCAACTTGCATACTCCCACCATGCAACTCCACCACTTGCATACTCCAACATTGCATACTCCCACCTTGCATACTCCCACCACTTGCATACCTCCCCCACTGCGTACCTCCACACAACTTGATACTCTCCACCACTTGCATACCTTCCCACCACTTGCATACTCCACCACTTGCATACCTCCCACCACTTGGTTACCTCCCACCACTTGCTATACCTCCCACACTTGCTACCTCCCACCACTGCGTTACCTCCCACCTACTTGCATACCTCCACTACTTGCATACCTCACACACTTGCATACTTCCACCCATGCATACCTCCACACTTGCATACCTCCACCACATGCATACTCCACCACATGCATACCTCCCACACATGATACCCCCACCACTTGCATACCTCCCACCACATGCATACCCCCACCACATGCATACCTCCACACTCATGCATACCTCCACCACTTGCATACCTCCACCACATGCATACCTCCCACCACTGCATACCTCCAACCACATGCATACCTCCCACCACATGCATACCTCCCACCACATGCATACTCCCACCACATGCATACCTCCCACACATGCATACTCCCCACCACATGCATACCTCCCACCACATGCATACCTCCCACCACATGCATACCTCCCACCACATGCTACCTCCCACCACATGCATTACCTACCCACCACATGCATACCTCCACCACATGCATACCTCCCACCACATGCTACCTCCCACCACATGCATACCTCCCACACATGCATACCTCCCACCACATGCATACCTCCACCACATGCATACCCCCCACCACTTGCATACTCCACCACATGATACCTCCCACCACATGCATACCACCCACCACATGCATACCTCCCACCACATGCATGACCCCACCACTTGCATACCTCCCACCACTTGCATACCCCCCACCACTTGCATACCTCCTACCACTTGCATACCTCCCACCACATGCATACCTCCCACCACATGCATACCTCCCACCACATGCATACCTCCCACCACATGCATACCCCCACCACTTGCATACCTCCCACCACTTGCATACCCCCACTACTTGCATACCTCCTACCACTTGCATACCTCCCACCACATGCATACCCCCACCACTTGCATACCCCCCACCACTTGCATACCTCCCACCACCTGTATACCTCCCATTACTTGCATACCTAAGCACAGTTTTTGCTTAATACAGTGAACTTTCAGTGATCAAAGAGTAATGCATGTTACTTGCACTAAATCTGGTGAGAAAGCACTGAAGAGTTTCAACTTTTTCCTTTATATACCATAAGAAGTCGATTTATTTAAAAAAAATCTTCCTATCTTACTACGAAAAACTATAATGTCTCTCTCTTTTCGTGATTTTTTTATAGTAAAACAATTCGCTGTAAATGATAACAGTGATATATAATTATGATTAGCTTAATGTAATTTGATTGTGTCTGGTACAGTCAACAGTGGTATGGAATAATTCGCCAATAGAACTTAAAAGAGGCAATGACTGTAAAATCAAATAATTTGCGAAAATATTTTGTTTTAGGTAATCGTGCAATTTTCTTTGACAGGTAAATATGTGGAACGGACGAAGAGATAATAGCATAGCACGAGTGTCATTCTTTCTGAACCTGTCTCGTCAGTCCAGAAAAGGACATGAAGACTATCTGAACTCATGTTATAAAACCAATGTAATACCTTTCCAGGTACATTAAATAATACATATTTTATTAAACTAATTGACTTACACGCTTGAAAAGAATAAAATACCAGGAATTCCCATAAGCGTTGGAAGACTTTCACTGATAATGTGCTAAATTTATATGCAGTGGGTCGTAAAATAAGGCTTTTGTGTGAAGGCAATCAAGGGTTTTCAGAGGCTTCCCTTGAAAAATATTCTTGGGATACTTAAAGTCTCATGTCCTTCATGTGGGATGAAAGTTGGAGTCTATACATCGAGAGAAGACAAACCAAGATAATACATACCAAGGGAAGACACATTAGAAGACGCACAAAAATATGACACACTTAAAGAGGATAAATCAAGACAACACACCAAGACAAGATACCTGACAAGACAGAGATGATCCATCAAGACAAGGCTCACACTGACAATATACACCAACACAAGATACATCAAGACAATACACCCTAAGAGACAACATATCGAGGCAAGACAAACCTAGAAAAGACACTTCAAGACAAGGCACACCAAGACGACAAATTATGACAAGACATAACAAGACTAGAAACTCTCAAGACACAGGAATACCTGAATATATATACTTGTGCCAAGATGCTCATTGTTAAGGGGCATATATAAGCATATGCACATATCTTAGCATAGTTTGGATAAAATTTAAGTAAGAAAAATGTGTCGAATGTTTAAATTTGGAAACCAGTGAAATGTTTAAAAAAATATATGAAGATATCAAACACAGCTGGAACAAGTGTGGAAGTCTTCAAGAGGAAACTGGACAAGTATCTTCACCAGGTGCCAGATCAACCAGGCTGTGATAGATATGTCGGGCAGCGGGCGTCCAGCAGCAACAGCCTGGTTGACCAGGCTGTTGCTTCTCTCGAAACTCATCAAATATTAAGATGCTAAAATAAAGAGGAAGATAGATCTAGGATGCTGGTATAATAATAATGTTAATTTTTTTAATAAATTTTACTGATTTATCCACGATGAAATACGGACTGAGGCCAAAGGATTGCACTCTTGACACAGGCTTTAGAAGAGATTACTCTCACTCTTGACACAGCCGTCGGAAGTTTCCCACAAAAGAATATTGTGAGATTCGTTAATGAATAAAAGAGAAGAGAATTATCAAATGGAAAATTATTACTCATGCAATAATTAACTGATTTAACAATTTAATACGCCAGATCATCTGGCATTAATCTGCTCTACCAGCACTTCACTTCCAGCTCCATGACTGATGGACTGATTACATTTTCATTTCGCTACTTCACCTGCCTCTGTATTTGACTGAAGAAACCCACTGTGTAGGCGAAACGTTTCTCAAGTGTAGGAAGATATTTTACTGGCGATAGGGACAAGGATCTCCATATTCGTTTGAGAGGTTCAGCGTCATAATCAGTGACAGGCTAATAACGTACGTAAAACTGCGTACTCTAGAGCGATAATTATTGATATGATTGAACAAAACTCTTTGGTTACGTTCTCGTTGCTTATTACCTGTATATTCGACGCACATACTGCCTGGAGGGACACCGCTGTTTCCTTCAGATTGGCTCTGCCCTCTCTTGTTGCTATTCAAAATTATTTTTAATTTTACTTATTCGATATCAGTTCATTCAAGGGCACTCTTGCTTATTTAATTAGAACCTTCCCCATCCGTTTTAGTAGAAACCCAGTCAAATAGGATTATTACTGAATATTAATGAACACTGGAGTGCATTGTTGACACAGCAATGGCCAGGATTCAGTAAAAAGAGGTTTGTATCTCTGAGCGGGTAAGCTACGAGAACCTTTGTAATTAAGGGTTGTCCTGCTAAATTAGTGGACAGTCAGTGAAAATTAACCTCAGGGGACATTTTCTGGCTAGTGTTTTCCTAAGGATGCATCCTCTCTAGGTCGACCTATCTCTTGAATTATTATTATTATTATAATCAAGGGGGAAGCGCTAAACCCGGAGGATTATACAGCGCCTGGGGGGGGGGATGTGGAAGGCATTCAGGCTTAATTTGGGGAACTGGAGCACAGATCCAATTCCCTAAATCAAGAGCCCCTCACCAACATCAAGGAACCTTCCTTGAGGGACCTATCTCTTGAAAAACCGTTGAGTGCAACGCGATAGGTGCCCGAGCGAGTCATTCAATGGCTTGAATTTTTTATCTCGGTTGGAATTATTGCTTATTGAAGTGAATTATGAAATCAAAATAAGCTAAGTTAATTAAGCTTATAAAATTACACAACAATTATGGTGTTACACCTTTTTATTCATTTTAAGTAGACTGTTTCTACTTGTTATTATCACATGTTATTTTTGTTATTTCACTTAATATTATATTCAGGAGTAATTCCATTAGTAGCTAAAATGGATTTACTCGACTATATAATATTATCTGGTCGTATTACTTAGCTTTGTATATAGGTAGGTTGTTTAATTAGTGTCAACTGCTGGTGACCTGGCCAAGCACCAGTCGGTGTTTTGAGCTACTCAACCTCTGCTCCGACCGAGTCAAAGTGGGCTGGTAAAGCCTCACTGAGTTCAGTTCATACCTTCCTCTGGACCAGGAAGGGTCTAGGGGAGTATCCACCTCTAAAACCACCATTCGCCTCCCTAGAAAATCCCAGGAATTTTCGGGAACTCATTGCTAAGACTTATCTCGCTTGGAGGAGGCGGTTAAGAAGCTCTTAGAGAAAGTGAAGCCAAGTGAGCAAGCCTCTGTAGTGTAAGAGGGTTTGTTGTAAAGTGAACCCTATTATAAGAAATCTATTAATGTGTTCGAGTTTTTAAGCAACGCTTGTGCATGTACATATACTAATATTTCGTGACTCACTCAGAGCCATTTGTAAATACTTGACCTAGTACTGTGATGTTTTAATGAGAAATGGCAAAATATGAGAAGGTGGATTTAAGTGATTATTATGATTATTTATAAATTAAATAGAAACTAAGAAAATTCATTTTCCTCTCCGAGTGAAGACCTAGACGTACTAAGTTTATTTAGTTACGAAAACCACTATAACCCAGAGACCAACTATGTTCGTAACACATAGTACATTCATTTTTTAATCAAAAACAAAAAAATGTTTCAAAATATTGTTGACGATGCGCTATAAATTTTACCATTGTTGAACCTTATTAATACACAGGTTGTCGCTCACTTTGAGTAAATAGTTTCCTAGGTAATGACCAGTGATCAGCTTCAAACCTTAAATGAGGTCATAGAGAAGTGTGGTCATATTCAGGTGTGGTTCATGTTTCCTGGTTTCCCTTCTACACTTCCAGTTATTTTGGTGCCTTCCCCAGTTCCGTGTGTCCAGAGGTCCATCTGTGTCCCCTCAGATGAACCCCCAGGTGTGGATCATGATGAAGTGTGGTCATAGATGTGATCAAGGTGGGGTTGTCGTTCTTAGTTTGGTGTTGGTATGTTCAGGGTTGTGGTCAAGTTGATGTAGTGTGGTATAATGTATCAAGGTGTGTGGTCATAGTTAGGTGTAGGTCATAGTCATGTGTGGCTAATGTTTCTGGCCTCCATCCGTGGGAGGTTTCCAGAGATGTCACCCTTCCACTCTTCGCACTTCCGGTTATTTTGATGTTTTCCCTAGTTCCGTGTGTCCAGAAGTCCATCTGTGGGTCATGGTGAGGTGTGGTCACAGTGAGGTGATTTGTGGTCATGTGGTTCATGTTTCCAGGTCTTCATCCGTGGGCCCCCGGATGTCAACCCTTCCACACTTCCCACTCCCGGTTGTTGTGGTGATTTCTCTAGTTCCGTGTGCCCAGAAGTCCACCTGTGTCCCCTCAGATGAACTCCCTCCCTCACTTTCCCAGGGGGTTGGGTTGTTCGGTAGGTGGGTGGTTGGGTGGGTGGATTTTTGGGGTGGGCGGGTGTGTGTGTATGTGGGGTGTCATCATGGCGAGGCGTGGGCGGGTGTGTGTGTATGTGGGGTGTCATCATGGCGAGGCGTGGGCGGGTGTGTGTGTATGTGGGGTGTCATCATAGTCAGGTGAGGTTCATGTTTCCAGATCTCAATCCGTGGGCCTCCGGATGTCAATCCCTTCCACACTTCCCACTCCCGGTTGTTGTGGTGATTTCCCTAGTTCGTGTGCCCAGAAGTCCACCTGTGTCCCCTCAGATGAACTCCCTTCCTCACTTTCTCAGGTGGTTGGGTTGTTGGGTAGGTGGGTGGTTGAGTGAGTGGGTTTTTGGTGTGGGCGGGTGTGTGTGTATATGGGGTGTCATCATAGTCAGGTGTGGTTCATGTTTCCAGATCTTTATCCGTGGGCCCCCGGATGTCAACCCTTCCACATTTCCCACTCCCGGTTATTTTGGTGCTTTCCCTAGTTCAGTGTGTCCAGAAGTCCACCTGTGTCCCCTCAGAAGAACTCCCTTCCTCACTTTCCCAGGTGGGCGGGTGGTTGGGTGGGTGTGTGGGCGGTAGGGTGAGTGGGCGGGCGGGTGGATGTGTGGGTGGGTGGATGTGTGTGTGTGTGGTGTATGTGTTGGCCCCTCCCAAGTGACCTTGTTGGATGGTAACTTGGTCTTGTCTAGCTGGTCTACTGCCGAGACTGTCCAGGTGGGTGGAATTACAGGAGGGGACACACAGAAAACTGCGTCCTTGAACAGCAGACCAGCCAGACACGACCAAGCTGCTACCCAACTCGGCCACCAAGGTGAGGTTACTTAGTGATAATCTCGGACTTCTATTTATATTTCATTACGTATTCAAGGTAATTTTTGTTTTGTTTGCACTAATGCAGCTTTATAAGTGTATGTGTGAGCGTTTTATCGTGTATAGAAGTGTGTCCGTGTGTGATTCTACGTCTTCTCACCAAGAAATCTACTACAAAAAAGTTATCAGCTTTCTTTTTCGTTGAAAGTCGTTATTTTCCTATATGCAAGACACTGTAACGTCCACAAGTAAATACGAAAGTACACAAGTACATTCACACACTCACACACACGATAACCACGACACGTGTATTTCTCTCGTCTCTCTCTAACATCTGAAAACCTAAGATACTTTTGCTCCAAGACTGATGGACTGATTACATCTTCACTTCGCTACTTCACCTGCTACCTCTGTATTTGACTGAAGAAACCTGCTGTGTAGGCGAAACGTTTCTCAAGTGTAGGAATAAGATGTTTTACAGGCTATTAACGTGCGTAAAACCGCGTACTCTAGAGTGATAATTATTGATATAATTGAACAAATCTCTTCGGTTGCTTTCTCGATGTTTATTGTTTATATACTCAATGCATACACTATATACTGCCTATATGTACAATGATAGATAAGCAATTCCTTGATTGTTTTCTGTGTGATAAGTGGAGACAAGTTCCTCAGTTAACTTTCAAAATTTAAATAATCGTTTATCATACTTAGAAGATTGTTACATTGTTATTTCAACTAATTCCATTATTTTGCCCTTATGCTGGTGAGGGGCTCTTGATCCAGGTAACTGGACTTATTGTCCCCTAGCTTTTTTCGAATTTGAAAATAACCCACACAGAATTAAAATTTCCACTGCTTTAAATATAAAAATTGTTAACTGCATGTATCTTCAATGATGCATTGCATGAAATAGATGGAAACGTTGCATTATTTTGGATTCTGTGCAATAACTGGAAAATGCTTCTTCTAGTCAACTTTAGTGACGATGTGTTTGTGTGAAATAACTGGAGAATGTCTCTTCTGATTAAAAATGACTCGCAGTGTCTAACCAGATATGGTTAAATCAACTTATTGTTTTTTCAAGTGTCTGTAACTAATTTACTGTTTATGGTGAGGATCTGGGGTTTGGAGTTACTAGATGTTTGGGTACATCCAGTTGTTTTGGTGCTTTCTTTAGTTTCGTGTGGATCATGGTGAGGTGTGGTCATACTTAGGTGTGGTAACAGTCAGGTGTGGTTTATGGTTCATGGTTTATGTTTCCGGGTGGTTGGATGGGCGGGTGTGATCATGGTCAGGTGTGGTTTGTTTCCAGGTCTCCATCCGTGGGCCCCCGGATGTCAACCTTTCCACATTTTCCACTTCTGGTTATTTTGGTACTGTAGTTCCGTGTGTCCAGAAGTCCATCTGTGTCCCCTCAGATGAATTCCCAGGTGTGGATCATGGATCGTAGATGTGATCATAGGTGGAGGTCATAGTCAGGTCTGATCATAGGTGAGGTCATAGTGAGGTGTGGTCATAGTCACGTGTGATTTATGTTTCCGGTTATTTTGGTGCTTTCCCTAGTTCCGTGTGTCCAGAAGTCCACCTGTGTCCCCTCAAATGAACTCCCTTCCTCACTTTCCCAGGTGGGCGGGTGGCTTGTTGTGTAGGTGGGTGGTTGGGTGGGTGGGTTTTTGGGGTGGGCGGGTGTGTGTGTGTGTGTGTGTGTGTGTGTGTGGTGTGTGTGTGTGTGTGTGTGATCATGGTGTGGTGTGGTCATAGTCAGGTGTGGTTTATGTTTCCAGGTCTCCAGCCGTGGGCCCCCAGAAGTCAACCCTTCCACATTTCCCACTCCCGGTTGTCTTGGTGCTTTCCCTAGTTCCGTGTGTCCAGAAGTCCACCTGTGTCCCCTCAGATGAACTCCCTTCCTCACTTTCCCAGGTGGGCGGGTGGCTGGGTGGGTTGTTGGGTGGGTGGGTTGGATGGACGGGTGTGTGTGTGTGTGTGATCATGGTGGGGTGTGGTCATAGTCAAGTGTGGTTTATGTTTCCAAGTCTCCATCCGTGGGCCCCCGGATGTCAACCCTTCCACATTTCCCACTCCCGGTTGTTTTGGTGCTTTCCCTAGTTCCGTGTGTCCAGAAGTCCACCTGTGTCCCCTCAGATGAACTCCCTTCCTCACTTTCCCAGGTGGGCGGGTTGTTGGGTGGGTGGGTGCATAGGTTGTTGGGTGAGTGGGTGGGCGGGTTGTTGCGTGGGCGGATGGTTGGGTGTGTGGCAGGGTGTGTTGTGTGGTGTGTGTTGGTGTATGTGTTGGCCCTCCGGAGTTAATCCATGTTGGATGGTTATCTTGGTCTTGTCTAGTGGTCCTATGCCGAAGACTGTCCAGCTGGGTGGAATTCTACAGGAGGGGACACAGTAAACTGGTCTGTTATTACCACAAGTGCTTGAACAGCAGCCAGCTAGAAGACAAGGCTGCTACCATCGGCCACCAAGGTGGGTTACTTGTGTTTTGTGTCGGACTTTATTTAAGTTTCCCCTAAGTGTTAAGTTGGTTTTTGGTTTGTTTTCACTAATGCAGCTTTATGAAGTGTACCGGTGAACGTTTATCTGTATAAAGTCAGTGCGCCGTGTGTCATTCTATGTCTTCACCAAGAAATCTGCTACCAAATAAGTGTTATCAGCTTCTATTTGTTTAAAATTATTTTTTTTTTCCTATGATTGATAAGACACTGAAATTACAAGTCACTGTTACATTCCACACAGAATATCCACGAACATGTTATTTCTCTGTCCTCTTTCTTAAAAATATCTTTTGCGCGATGAGCAATAAATCCAGAAAAAGGAATTCTTTAGCAACTAAGCATTTATTAATCTCTGTACTTTCCTACATCTTCCACAAACAGTGTTCCCACCAAATGGTTTTTATGTTTCCAAAACATTATGTTGACTCATCTAATTCCCAAATGTTTCATTAAAACATTTTCTCAGGAACACACTCTCTTCATCCACATAAAATATCTCATTAATAAAAGTTCGACCTTCACGGTAGTCTAGATTTGTGCAAGAAGGTATACAATACCGACAAGATGAAAATTAAGACACTTGTGCAACATTGGTTATCTTTATTGTAGACGTTTCGCCATCTAGTGGCTTTATCAATACAGTTTCTAGGACATAATTTGAAGACAGATGAACTATATACAAAAGATGTGGTAATCAGTCCATATCCTTGGAGGTGGGGTGTTGTACAACTCCGTGGTTGTTGAGGATTCTGAAGCAAGGTAGGAGATGGCGCGTTTATAGGAGTCTGTGATATAGGGCGCGTAGCAGAAGAGGGCATCAGTCACTGGTAGGCGGGATTCCACAGTGGAAGTAGGTCTTCCCAAATTGATGGGCTAGTTGTCGAAGTCGTGAAGAAGGTCAAGTAGATGTCTATTAATCCAAGATACCATGATGTTGCACGTGCCTGACCAGTTGTGCAAGAAAGGTTATATACCGACAAGATGAAAAGTTTCGCCATTCCAGTCATGACGTTCGCCATCCAAGTGCTTTAGCAATACAGAATTCTTGGAATTAATTAGAAAACAGAAGAACTTTATACAATTATGCATCAACCCTGTCAGGCACTGCTTTATCAAACCTAGTTGTTGATAGGAGCCATTTACGAATCCGCCCACTTTCAGGTATAAACAGAATAACATAAATGAACATCACAACACAAAATATATTTACTGTGGATGCTGTGATTATTATAGTACATCACTATATAAATAGTATCGAAAAACATTTCAAAAAAATATGTAACTTTTCAGACTCTACGGGATCGATCATCCATGGAATGATGCGACTTTGTCTTGTCTCTCTTTCGCCATCCACCCTAAATCTCTCTCTCTCTCTCTCTCTCTCTCTCTCTCTCTCTCTCTCTCTTCTCTCCTCTCTCTCTCTCTTCTCTCTCTTCTCTCTCTCTCTCTCTCTCTCTCTCTCTCGCAAGTCTCTCGTCTCTCCGCGTTTGCGCACAATAGCTAGGAGGAGCTTCAAACCCGGATATTGACGTATTATTTATTTTATGGACTTGGATTATGTTGACCACGGGTAATGGATACGAAGAGTTATTAACGTAGAGTTCTGACGCCAGAGGCAGTGTACATTTAAAGCTTTAGATACTGAGGGACTATTGACCTGGAAACTATAAAGACAAGGGGAAATGTGAACAACAGAAGCAATTTGAGCACGAGTTTGTCGTGAGCTCAAATGCAACTTATAACTGTACAGATTTGCAGTGGAATGATTGCAGAATAGGAGGAGAAGAATTCAAAATACCTTTTGAACGTAACGGATCATATAAAATATCTTTGGCGCCTGGAGGATTAGGAGCCGAGAGTGAAGTACCTAGGCAGTGTTAACTGGATTAAAGAATGCTGAATCGATGTCTTGGTCATCATCCACACAGAGCCTCAACACTGTACAACTCTTAAACAACTTAGAATCTTCCATTTAAGTTCTCTATCGAAAGAGGAATATACTGGTGTTTCTAGGTATTATAATAAAACCAACTTAGCAAAGACGAACCATTTGCATTTCAGTTATATTCGCAGTTTTATTCGCAGGTTTATATTCGCACGACTTTCTCCAATCATATATTACCCCTCTCGTTTTATTAATGACTATAGGGATAATGGCAGGATAGATCATTAAGATTTGGCTAGTGGTCAACATCGCACACGAGAGATTCTCGTTTGTTTGGTAACCAATCCGTTTTGAACATATAATTGATATTGTTAAGAGTGATAACGAATACAGCACACATATCCACTTATGGGTCGTCTGACAAATTTGTTGGCGGGGAAAATCTCAAAAGTACCACACAAAGAAAACTTTGAACACTGTACGTTTGCCAGAGTAATGCTTGAACATTCATTTGTGCTATTCATCGCGTAAATCCATGTGGGACAATTTTTTGTTTCATGACTTTCAGAATGACTTAACATTAGTCTCAGGAAGTCCGCTTCGTCACTAGCAGCAGACGGTGTTTTGGAAAGTTTCTTCATCACTACTAGCACCACCCTTAAATCAGACATATAGGGAGAAAATCATTATTCTAAAATGTTAGACATTGCATGTAATTTACCGGAGCAGAACACAGCAATCGCCCAGCTCCGTCCATTTCCTTCCTCTCAAAGTACCCTTGTCCTAACGGTGACCTGACCTCAGCCTCACTATATAAACTCATGAAGGAATCCCATTAGTGGGAGAGACATATCCTCAACTAGTTGCTTATCAGTTCCTGCTCGATATGATCAATGTATCAAGTATTCCATAATCCGTCCAACTGTGCCTCAGTGCCAAGCCATGGAAAACAGTGCAGAGGCTGCATAGGTTGATAAGCATTTAGATATTAGAAATTATATATTTTGAAGTGAATCAGAAGAGGCATTCAACAAAGTCATGTTGAAAATAAAAATCCGAATTTCTTTTAATAGAAATGGTTAAATTTATAGCTCTATGCAGCCCAAATCTAATTCATACCTTTAAGAGACAATTATCCTAAAAAAAATTACACAATCACATTAATCTTAAAGATTGAAATATATAGTTATCGGTATGGAAGGTCTGAAGTGAGCAGATGAAACACTAAGAAATTATTCGCTCGAAAAAAACAATTCACCTTATTAAATTAATTTATTCAATAAAAGACCTTTTAAGGAAGTACAGTAAGCAAGTAAGTTTTATGTTGGCTTAGTCCATAACATACAAGTTTTTAATAATGGCCAAGAAGGCACACGGCTGTTATAGCCATATATAAAAGTACATAATATTAATTTAAATTAGGGGAACCGAAAAAGTAAATTATCTCACAAACTAATTTTATTAATAAAATCGGAACCTTACTAACTCAGTCTAAACCTTAACCTCGTCTACACTTAACTCAGTTCTACTAACCTTAAACCCTCAGTTCTACTAACCTACCTCAACAGATTGCTTCCTCTGAGGAAAACACATCAGGACTAAAAGTTTAAAGATCGCCACTGAAGATTGATGATGCCTTTCCTAATTTCTACATGTAAGTCAAGAACAATGCTTAACGCGCCTCTGGAATAGTAGGCATTTAAATTCCAATCAAGAAAAAGAAAGAAGAGTCCAGTTTGGGTTAAGAACCCCTCACCAGTGTCAAGGGTTAGGTTAGGTAAGGTTCGTCAGGAAACAGGACAAGTGTTTCCTGACGCGGGTCTTCGATGATGACCCGCTGTTGGAGCTTTTGGTCATCTGACCGAGGCCTTCCGCTGGCTTACCGGTCCACCCCCTTTAAATATTATGGTAGTGTCATGGGAAAATAATGTAATACTGTAAAGTAATTCTAAACCATTTTGAGAAGAATAGTTGTGGTACAGCAGCTATCCATTCCTGGGGTTAAATCCGAGTGGGAATCTGTAACAAGTGGCGTTCCACAGGGATCAGTCTTGGGCCCGTTGTTGTTTATAATATATATCAATGATCTTGATGAGGGAATTACTAGTGATATGAGCAAATTCGCCGATGACACACAAAGATAGGTAGGATAATTGATTCAAACGTAGATGTTTATGGAACTTTCAGGAGGATTTAACCAAACTATTCTTGGTCAGAAAGTGGCAGATGCAGTTCAATGTAGATAAAGAAGGTTCTAAGCTTGTGATGCCCATAACCCTAGTACTTATAAGTTAAATGGATGTAAACTTAGCCATACAGATTGCGAGAAGGACCTGGGGGTTATGGTGAGCAGCCAACCTTAAACCAAGCAACAATGCCCTAAGCATACGTAAAAAGGCAAATAGATAACTGGGATATATATCAAGAAGTGTAAGCACAGAAGACCAGAGGTCATACTGTGCAGCTTTATACAACATAGTAAGCCACACCTAGATTATGCAGCTCAGTTTCTGGTTCACCATATTACAGAATGGACATAAAATCGTTAGAAAACATTCAGCGTAGGAATGACTAAATTATACATAGCATAGAAATCTTCCTTATGAAAGAAAGATTGAATTTCTCTTAAGTTACATTCTCTTGTTAGACGAAGAATGAGGGGAGACCTGATCGAAGTTATAAGGAAGATAGGTATTAAAAAGGGGAAATTAATAAGGTTTGAGGATGTCACTCCAAGAGAGAACCCTGCAGTAATGGATTTAAATTAGATAAGATTAGATTTATGAAAGTGACAAGGAAAAGTATTTGGTTTGGAAATGGGTAGTAGATGAGTGGAACAGTCTACGCTAGTTTGGGTTATTGAGGCTGGGACTTGGTATTTTCAAATTTAGGTTAATTAAGTACATGAGTGGTAGGGTTTGAATTGAGTGGGCTTTCAATCAGAGCTTATATCTTGGGTGGCAATTGAAAATTGGGTTGGGCAAATGTTTTGTTAGTGTGATAAATTGTAAAGTACCTGCCTATATGGGCCAACAGGCCTCCTCATGTTCCTCCTTTCTTATGTTCCTTATGTTAACAGTGAGTAACTTAAATTACACAGGAAAATTCCTACTGTAACATCAAGGACTGCATACTAAAACATAAATATTAGTGTTTGTGTATTGCCTGTTGATTAAACCAAGGAATGAATATGTCAAGATTGTGATGATCGAGTGACGAAAACACAAAAAATAAACTAATGAGAACTTCTAGAAAAGTACCTCAGAATAACAACAGAACAACACAAACTTGTACAGTAACAGTAACACACAAGAACAAACAGTTAACACATTAAGAAAAATACAGTAACATACAGCAGAACATTACAGCAGTACATAAATATCACACAATAACATACAAGAACAATACAATAAAATAAGGGAAGAGTAGAGCAATGATACAGTATACATAAAACAGGCAATATTGAAGACATAAGACAGAGTTGTACTGGCCCAGGTTGTAACATCACATCAACTTAAGAAGAGTTCTACTGGCCAGGTGAAACATCAACACAACAATCACTTTTGTCGAGAGGTTGACTCTCCAGTTTTGTACATCTATTTATCTTTCTTTTTTATATTGTGTTTGGAATATTTATTCACAATAAAGTGAAGTTGAGAGAATTAAGACGGGAAAAATAAAATTTATGTAATAATTCACAAGAAGTTTTCTTGCTAAATCCAGTCAAAACACCCTCAACTGTTACATCCTTATATCTTCATATTTTTTTTTTTTTTTTAATTTTATTCATTAAGGATAGTCTAGAACATACTATGTAACACCATTCTACATCCGTTTATTCACAATTCTATTAAAATATATAATAGAATTTAATACAAACTGAAATCACATATCACTACACATCACTAAAAACATGGAAAATCACTAGATGATCATACTCGAAATCACAAATCCATTACTGCAAATCACAAAACACCGCAAACCATATACATAACTATTGTTATCAGTAGTAGGTAAATTAAATCTCGAATTTTAATAGTGTGGTGAACCAGCAGTCCCTCAACTTACACTCAAATAAACTATAGAGCATATACACTTATAAGAGAGGTGTGGTCCTCATGATTCTGTGTGAGAAAGTACACATAGTGCATGAGAATGTTTGCACACATGTGAGTGACACAGGGGTTGGATAATAAGTATTATACGTGTGCTGGACAAATTGTGTTTTATATATATTCTAGAGGTCTGGTCTCAGACGGGCCTCGGTGCGTTGACCCCCGAACTTCCTCTCCATGTATATTAATCCACAGTTGGAACGAGAAAATTGTGTGTGTGTGTGTGTGTGTTGGTGTGTGTGTATTGTGTTGTGTGTGTATGTGTGTTGTGTGTGTGTGTGTGTGTGTGTGTGTGTGAGTGTGTGTGTGTGTGTGTGTGTGTGTGTGTGTGGTGCGCGCGCTTTGTGATTGCATTCATATTAGTGTAAAGGTTGATGAGTGTTTTTTCATACATGTTTGTGTGTGCGTGCAGTTGCGTTGTTTTTGCGTGTATGAATGATGGTGACCACGCAGGCCTGCCGTTGCACAAATGTGCAATTGGAGTTGAAAAATACGAAAAAAGTTTTTTTGGGGGGGTGGGGGGTGGGGGGTTTTGTGTAAGTTTTTTTAGGTACAGATATACAAAAAATAGTTTACACAAATGATCATGCAAAGTAATAGGCCACACTATGCGTAAATTACCCCAGATAACCTAAAAAGTCAGACAAAGTGATATAGTATTTCCATTTGTGCGCGCGCTTGTAACTCACTGCGCGTCTTGCGAATATAAGGAATAAATAACCAATGCAAAATAAAAAGTTTCAACACTATTATCAGTTCTCCGTGGAGGTGGACAAACACACTACAACGAGCACTCTAAACACATCACAAAAACAATCACTAACACACTTGAACTGCTAATTAAGTAAAAAAATTCATATATTTACTGTAGAAAAATTGCATAATATAAATAGAACTTCCAAAAATTTGCACTGATGAACCAGCCTTGGTGGTCCGAACAGGACGGTATCTGCTGCGTCTGGCTGAACTACGGTCCTAGACTGTCTTGGTGGTGTATTACAGGAACCAGATTTCAGTGTGTCCCCTCCTATAATTCCCCCCACCTGGACAGTCTCTACCGTAGACCACTAAACAAGTGCCTCGATCTCATCTGGCAGATCACGGAGGGATACATAACCTGGGGAAGGCCTGAGCTGGAAGATATCCTAAGGGACTGAGGAAGGGTCGCTCATCCGGGGGCCCACGATGATTCCTGGACACATGGACCTGGGAAAGGCAAGGAAACCTTGGGGAAGTGGGAAGGGGGAATATCTGAGGCGGACATGATGGACTTCTGGACACCTGGGACCTGGGAAAGAAGGAGATTTTGGTTGCTAAGGCAGACCCTGGAAAGTGGGGAAGGAGAAAATCCTGAGGGGACACTTGATGGACTCCTGACACATGGACCCATGGGAAAGGCGAAAGCACCTTGGGGGAAGGGGGGGGGGGGGGGGGGGGGGAATATCGAGGCCGGACTTCTGGGAAAGAAGAGATACTGGTATGCTAAGGCTAGACCCTGGAAAAAAAAAAAAAGTGGAGAGGAGAACATCTGAAGGGGACACTGATGGACTCCTGGACACAATGACCTGGGAAAGGCGAGAGCACCTTGGGGAAGTGGGGAAGGGGGGTGATTAACTGAGGCGGAACTCCTGGAAAGAAGAAGATACAGTTGCTAAGGCAGACCCTGGATAGTGGGAAGGGGAGAACATCTGTGGGGACACGGAATGCCCCCGGACACATGGACCAGGGAAAGTCGCGAGAGCACCTTGGGGGAAGTGGGAAGGGGGGGAATTATCTGAGCGACTCTGGGAAAGAGGAGATTCTGGTTGCTAAGGCAGACCCTGGGAAAGTTGGGAAGGGAGAACATCTGAGGGACACGATGGACTCCCGGAGCAGCATGGACCTGGGTAAGGCGAGACCACCTTGGGAGAGCGCCGAAGGGGGGGGGAATTCTGAGCGGACTCCTAGGTCCGTCGCACCAGGATGCTACGTCCGCCCCAGTGTAACGAGAGGTCAGGGCTCACATCCAGCGGGTGCCACGGCAGGACTCCCGACCCAAGGCCCAGGTCACGCTGAGAGACCTATGTGGGAAGAGGGGAAGGTGGGGAATAACATGAGGCGGAACTCCAGGAAAGGAGATACGGATGCTAAGGCAGACTCTGGTAACAGAGTGGAAGGGAGACATGTGGTAGGGACACGGATGGACTCCAGGACACATAGGATCCTGGGAAAGGCGAGAGCACCTTGCGGAAGAGGAAGGGGGGGGGGACTATCTAGAGAAGGACTCCTGGGAAAGAAGGACATACTGGTTGCTAAGGCACACCAGGGGAGAGTGGGGAAGGGAGAACATCTGAGGGGACAGGATGGACTCCCGGAAACACATGACCAGGGAAAGGCGAGAGCACCTTGGGTGAAGTGGGGAAAGGGGAGGGTGAATATCTGAGGCGGGACCTGGGAAAGAAGAAGATACTGTTGCTGAGGCAGACCCAGGGACAGAGGGGAAGGGGAGAACATTTGAGGGACACGGAGGGACTCCAGGACACATGACGCTGGGAAAGGCGAGGAGCACCTTGGGGAAGTGGGGAGAGGGGGGAAATCTGAGGCGGACCCCTGGGAAAGAAGGAGATACTGGTTGCTAAGGCAGACCCTGGGAAAGTTGGGAAGTGAGAACATCTGAGGGGACGTGAGAACGGATGGACTCCTGGACACATGGACCTGGGAAAGGCGAGAGCACCTTGGGAAGTGGGAAGGGGTTGGGATATCTGTAGGCGGACTCCAGGGAAAGAAGGAGATACTGGTAATGTTATAGCTAAGGCAGACCCTGGAAAAGTGGAGAAGGGAAACATCTGAGGGGACACGGATGGACTCCCGGACACATGGACCTGGGAAAGGCGCGATCACCTTGGGGAAGTGGGAAATGGGGGTGGGTGGAATATCTGAGGCGGACTCCTGGGAAAGAAGGAGATACTTGTTGCTAAGGCAGACCACCGGGAAAGTGAGAAGGGAGAACATCTGAGGGACACGGATGGACTCCCGCACACATGGACCTGAAATGGCGGAAGCACTTGGGGAAGTGGGGGGGGAATATCTGAGGCGGACTCCTGGGAAAGGAAATACTGGTTGCTAAGCAGCCCCTGGGAAAGTGGGGAAGGGAAACATCTGAGGGAACGGAAGACATCCCGGACACAAGACCTGGAAAGGCGAGAGCACCTTGTGTGGAGTGGTGAAGGGGGGGGAATATCTGAGCGGACTCCGGGGAAAAAAGGGAGATACGGGTTTTAAAGGGCGACCCTGGAAAGTGGGGAAAGGGGAGAACATCTGAGGGGACAGGGAAGGCCCCGGGGACACATGGACCGGGAAAGGCGAGAGCCCCTTTGGGGGAAGTGGGGAAGGGGGGGAGGAATACTGACGCGGACCCTGGGAGAGAAGAGATCGTTGCCAGGCAACCCTGGGAAAGTGGAAGGGAAAACATCAAAGGGGGAAGGGATGCCCCCCGCACACATGGACCGGGAAAGGGAAGCCCTTGGGGAAGGGGGGAAGTGGGGAATGGGAGGGGAAATCGGGGCGGACTCCTGGGAAAGAAAAGATACTGATGCTAAGACAGACCCTGGGAAAGGGGGGAAAGGGAGAACACGGGGGGACAGGGAGGACTCCCCAACATGGACCGGGAAAGGCAGAGCACCTTTGGGGAATGGGGAAGGGGGGGTATCTGACGGACTCCTGGAAAGAAGGAGATGGGGTTGCAAAGGGAAACCCCGGGGAAATTTGAAGGGAGAACACCAGGGGACACGGAGGACCCCCGGGAAACATGGACCGGGAAACGAGACACCTTGGGGGAAAGTGGGAAGAAGGGGAAATATCTGAGGGGGACCCTGGGAAAAAGGGAATACTGGTTGCTAAGGCAGACCCGGGAAAAGTGGGAAGGGAAACATCTGGGGACACGAGGACTCCGGGACACATGGACCTGGGAAAGGCGAGAGCCCCTTTTGGGGAAAGTGGGGAAAGGGGGGGGGAATATCTGCCCCGGGGCTCCTGGGAAGAAGGGATCGGTTGCCAAGGCAACCCGGGGAAAGGGGGGAAGGGGGAGAACATCGGGGGGACACGGATACCCCCGACACAACTTGGGAAAGGGAGAACACCTTGGGGAAGTGGGGAAGGGGGGGGAAATTAGGCGGACTCCGGGGAAAGGAGATACGGGTTGCAAAGGCAGACCCGGGGAAAGGGGGGAAAGGGGGAAAAACATCTGAGGGGACACAGTGGACCCCCGACCATGGATTGGGGAAAGGCGAGAGCACCTTGGGGAATGGGGAAAGGGGGTGGGGGGGAAATCGAGGCGGACTCCTGGGAAAGGAATATGGTTGAAAAGGAAGCCCCCGGGAAAAAAAGGGGAAAGGGAGAACATCGGGGGGACACGATGGCCCCCGGACACTGGACGGGGAAAGGCAAGCACCTTGGGAAGGGGGAAGGGGGGAATATCTGGGGCGGACCCCGGGGGAAAAGGAGGAGATACGGTTGCTAAGGAAACCCCGGGGAAAAGGGGGAAAAGGGGAACATCGGGGGGGGAAGGGATGGACTCCGGACCAGGGCCCCGGGAAAGGCGAGAGCCCCTTTGGGGAAGTGGGGAAGGGGGGGGAATATCTGAGCGGACCCGGGGAAAGGGGATAGGGTTTGCTAGGGACCCTGGAAAGTGGGGAAGGAAAAACATCTGAGGGGACAGGGAGGACCCCCGGACACTGGCCCGGGAAAAAGGGCGAGAGCCCCTTGGGGAAGGGGGAAGGAGGGGAATATCTGAGGGGGACCCTGGAAAAAAGGAGATCGGGGTTGCAAGGCAGACCCTGGGAAAGTGGGAAGGGAGAACACTGAGGGGACACGATGGACCCGGGGACACAGCCCTGGAAAGGCGAGGCACCTTGGGGAAGGGGGGGAAGGGGGGGGGAAATATGAGGCGGCCCTGGGAAAGAAGGAGATATGGTTGCTAAGGAAGACCCGGGGAAAAGGGTGGGGAAGGGAGAACATCGGGGGGGACAGGGGTGGCCCCCGGACACAAGACCGGGGAAAGGCGGGGCCCCTTTGGGGGAAGTGGGAAGGGGGGGAAATTTTTCTAGGGGGCTCCGGGGAAAAAGGAGATACGGGTTGCTAAGGAAAACCCGGGGGAAAGGGGGAAGGGAGAACTTTAAAGGGGACAAGATGGACCCCCGAAACACATGGACTGGGAAAGGCGAGAGCCCCTTGGAAAGTGGGGAAGGGGGGGGGGGGAAAATCTGAGGGGGATCCGGGGGAAAAGAAGGACTACTGGTTGCTAAGGCAACCCGGGAAAGGGGGGGAAGGGAGAACACTGAGGGAACGGAGGGGACTCCCACAGGGCGGGAAAGGGAACACCTTGGGGGGGAAGGGGGGAAAGGGGGGGGAAATCTGAGGGGGGACTCCTGGAAAGGGGAAATACGGGTTGCTAAGGAGACCCTGGAAAGGGGGGAAGGGAGAACATCTGAGGGGACCCGGAGGACCCCGGGACAATGGCCTGGGAAAAGCGAAGCACCTTGGGGAAGGGGGAAGGGGGGGAATACTGAGGCGGACTCCGGGAAAAAGGGGAATACTGGTTGAAAGGAACCCCGGGAAAAAGGGGAAGGGAAAAACATCTGGGGGGACAGGGATGGACCCCCGACCATGGACTGGGAAAGCGAGAGCACCTTGGGGGAAAGGGGGGAAGGGGGGAAATATTTTAGGGGATCCGGGAAAGGAGATACTGGTTGCTAAGGCAGCCCCTGGGAAAGTGGGGAAGGAGACATCTGGGGGGACCGATGGACCCCCGGACCGGACCGGGGGAAAGGCGAGAGCACCTTGGGGAGGGGGAAGGGGGGGAAATACTGAGGCGGACCCGGAAAGAAGGAGATACTGGTTGTAAGAGCGGGGAAATTGGGGAAGGGAGAACATCTGGGGGGACAGGATGGACCCCGGACACATGGCCCGGGGGAAAGGCGGAGCACCTTGGGAAAGGGGGGGGGGAAAAACTGAGGGGGACCCCGGGGAAAGAAGGGAACTGGTTGCAAAGGCAGACCCTGGGAAAGGGGGGAAAGGGAGAACATCTGAGGGGACCAGTGGACCCCCGGACACATGGACGGGGAAAGGCGAGGCACTTGGGGAAAGTGGGGAAGGGGGGGGAATATATGGGGCGGGACCCCCTGGGAAAAAAGGAAATACTGGTTGCAAAGGAAGACCCGGGGAAAGTGGGGAAGGGAGAACATCTGGGGGGACACGGATGGACCCCCGGGGACCTAGCCCTGGGAAAGGCGAGAGACCTTGGGAAGTGGGGAAGGGGGGGAAATATCTTGGCGGACTCGGGGAAAGAAGGAGATATGGTTGCTAAGGCAACCCTGGGAAAGTGGGGAAGGAGAACATCGGGGGACAAATGGACTCCCGAACACATGGATCGGGGGAAAGGGGAGAGCACCTTAAGGAAGGGGGGAAGGGGGGTGGGGGAAAATCTGACGGACTCCTGGAAAGAAGGACAACTGGTTGCAAAGGAGCCCCCTGGGAAGGGGGGAAGGGAGAACATTGAGGGGCACGGTGGACTCCCGGCCACAGGGACCGGGGAAAAAGGCGATGCTTGGGGGAAGGGGGGAAGGGGGGGGGGGGAATATTGAGGCGGACTCCGGGGAAAAGAAGGAGATACTGGTTGCTAAGGAAAACCCGGGGAAAGTGGGGAAGGGGAACATTGAGGGGACACGGAGGACCCCCGGACACATGCCCTGGAAAGGCGAGAGCCCTTGGGGAGTGGGAAGGGGGGGGGGAATATCTGAGGGGACTCCGGGAAAAAAAGGAGATATGGTTCAAAGGCCCAGACCCTGGAAAGGGGGGAAAGGGGAAAACTGGGGGGACAGGATGGCTCCCACAAAAGGATGGGAAAGCGAGGCCCTTGGGAAGTGGGGAAGGGGGGGATTCGAGGCGGCCCCCGGAAAAAGGAATCGGGTTTGCAAGGCAGACCCGGGGAAAGTGGGAAGGAAAATTGAGGGGACACGGATGGACTCCAAACACGGGGGGGGAAAAGGGGAAGGCCCTTGGGGGAAGGGGGGAAAAGGGGGGGAATATCTCAGGCGGTCTCCTGGGAAAGAGGATATATGGTTGCAAAAGTCAGACCCGGGGAAAGTGGGGAAGGGAGAACATCTGGGGGGACACGGATGGTCCGGACACTGGATCTAAAAAAGGCGGAGCACCTTGGGGAAGTGGGGGGGGGGGGAATATCTGAAGCGGACCCCTGGGAAAAAAGGAGATACTTTTTTCCCAAGGCAGACCGGGGAAAAAGGGGGAAAAGGGAGAACATCTGAGGGGACAGGGATGGACCCCGGACACATGGATCAAAGAAAGGCGAGAGCCCCTTGGGAAGGGGGGAGGGGGGAAATCTAGGCGGACTCCTGGGAAAGAAGGAGATACTGTTGCTAAGGCAGACCCTGGGAAAGTGGGAAGGGGGAGAACATGTAGGGGACTCGGATTACCCCTGGACACAGAACCTTTGGGAAAGTCGAGAGCCCCTTTTGGGGAAAAGGGGGGGAAGGGGGGAGGGGGGAATATCTGAGGCGGATTCCGGGAAAGAAGGAGATATGGTTGAAAGTGGGCCCCTGGGAAAGGGGGGAAAAGGAGAAATCTGAGGGGACAGGATGGACTCCGGGCCCCAATGGCCCTGGGAAAAGGAGAGCACCTTGGTGAAAGTGGGGAAGGGGGGGGGGGAATATCTGGGCGGAATCCTGGGAAAGAAGGAGATACTTGTTTCCAAGGCAGACCCTGGGAAAGTGGAGAAGGGAGAAAACATCTGAGGGGAAACGGTGGACTCCCGGACCTGGACTGGGGAAGGCGAGAGCACCTTGGGGAAGTGGGGAAGGGGAGGGGGGTAATTTGGGCGGACTCCTGGGAAAGGGAATATTTGGTTGCCAAGGCAGCCCCTTTGAAAGTGGGAAGGGGAGAACTCTAAGGGGGAAACACGGATGGACTCCGGACACATGGACCGGGGAAAGGCAAGAGCCCGGGGGGGGGAAGGGGGAAGGGGGGGGGGAATTTCGAGGCGGACCCTGGGAAAAAAGGAGTTTTGGTTGCCAAGGAGCCCCTGGGAAAGTGGGGAAGGGAGAAACATCTGGGGGGGACACGGAGGGGACCCCCGGAACAGGACCGGGAAAGGGCGAGAGCCCCTTGGGGAAATGGGGGAGGGGGGGGAATATGGGCGGACCCGGGAAAAGAAGGAATAGGGTTTCCCAAGGAAGCCGGAAATGGGGGAAGGGAGAACATCTGAGGGGACAGGGTGGACTCCCAACAGGGACCTGGAAAGGCAGAGCACCTTGGGGGGGGGAAGGGGGATACCCGAGGGGGACTCTGGGAAAGAAGGAGTACGGGTTGCTAAGGCAAAACCCGGGAAAAAGGGGAAAGGGGGGGGAACATCTGAGGGGACACGGAGGGAAATCCCGGACACAGGCCCGGGAAAGGCGAAGCACCGGGGGAAGTGGGAAAGGGGGGGGGGAAATATCTGAGGCGGACTTGGGAAAAAAAAAGGAACTGGTTCAAAGGCAGCCGGGGAAAAGTGGGGAAGGGAAAAAACATCTAGGGGACAGGATGGACTCCCCCCAAAAGGAGGGGGGAAAGGGCAGAGCATTTGGGAAAGGGGGGAAGGGGGGGGGGAAAAAACCCGAGGGGGATTCCGGAAAGAAGGAATCTGGTTGCAAGGGCGACCCGGGGAAAAGGGGGGGAAAGGAGAACATCGGGGGACACGGATGGACCCCCTACACGGATGGGAAAGGCGAGAGCACCTTGGGGAAGTGGGGAAGGGGGGGGAATATCTCAGGCGGTCTCGGGGAAAAAGGAATAGGGGTTGTAAGTCAGCCCCTGGAAAGTGGGGAAGGGAGAAATCTGAGGGACAGGATGGACCCCGGACCATGGATCTAAGAAAGGCGAGAGCACCTTGGGAAGTGGGGGGGGGGGAAATTCTAAAGGGACTCCGGGGAAAGGAAGGAGATACTTGTTGCCAAGGCAGCCCCGGGGGAAAGTGGGGGAAGGGGGGGAAAAATCTGGGGGGACATGGAGGACCCCCGGACCATGGTTAAAGAAAGGCGGAGCCCGGGGGGAAAGGGGGGGGGGGGGGAAATATTGAGGGGGACTCCGGGAAAGAAGGAATACGGGTTTCAAAGGCAGACCCGGGGAAAGGGGGGGAAGGGAAAAACTGTGGGGGGACTCGGATATACTCCTGGACACATAAACCTTTGGGAAAGTCGAGAGCACCTTGGGGAAGGGGGGAAGGGGGGGGGGGGGAATATCTGAGGCGGACCCCGGGGAAAGAAGGAGATACTGGTTGCTAAGTGGCCCTGGGAAAGGGGGGGGAAAGGAGAAATTGGGGGGACAGTGGACCCCCCGGACACTGGACCTGGGAAAGCGAGAGCACCTTGGTGAAGGGGGGAAGGGGAGGGGGAAATTTTGAGGCGGAAACCTGGGAAAGAAGGAGATCGTTTCCAAGGGCAACCCGGGGGAAAGGGGAAAAGGGGAGAACATCTGGGGGAAACGGATGGACTCCGGACACATGGATCTGGGGAAGGCGGAGCACCTTGAGGAAGGGGGGAAGGGGGAGGGGGGATAAT
>NC_069470.1:29667784-29715284 GCF_026875155.1 Cherax quadricarinatus
TTTTCCCTTAGTAACCCAAACCCCCAGTCCTCACCATAAACAGTAAATTAAGTTTATGCGCATCAATGTTACAGACACTAAAAAAACAATAAGTTGATTTAACCATATCTGGTTAGACACTGCGACTCATTTTTAATCAGAAGAGACATTCTCCAGTTATTTCAAACAAACACATCGTCACTAAAGTTGACTAGAAGAAGCATTTTCCAGTTATTGCACAGAATCCAAAATAATGCAACGTTTCCATCTATTTCATGCAATGCATCATTGAGGATTGATACAGTTAACAATTTTTATATTTAAAGCAGTGGAAATTTTAATTCTGTATGGAATGTGCGACTTCAGTGGCATTAATGGATTATTTTCAAATTCGAAAAAAGCTAGGGGACAATAAGTCCAGTTACCTGGATCAAGAGCCCCTCACCAGCAAAATAATTTAATTAGTTGAAATAACAATGTAACAATCTTCTAAGTATGATAAACGATTATTTAAATTTTGAAAGTTAACTGAGGAACTTGTCTCCACCTATCACACAGAAAACAATCAAGGAATTGCTTATGTATCATTGTACATAGGGTAGGATGGGGAAGATACTAATTAATTAAATAAGCAAGAGTAAATAAGAACATAACATAAAAAAAGGAGGAACACTGCAACAGGCCTACTGGCCTGTGCGAGGCAGGTCCAATTCTCCCACGAGCTTAAGCCAATGCCTTGACCTAGTGAGGAGCACGGCATCCGACCTAGTAGCACAATCTAGTCAGGTCCATGGAAATAAATGGTACAAAATACCGACACAATGGAAATATAAACACATATGCAGTATAATGTGATCCTTTATTGACTACGTTTCGCCCACACAGTGGGCTTTTTCAAGTCACAAACAGAACTACCTGGGGTGGAAGGAACGCTAGTATTTATAGTCAGGTTTAGAATGCTGAGGTCAGGTGGAGAATGCTGCATCTGATGTACCGAGTGGGGTTATAGAGTCTAAAATCTTGGGTAGCTTGGAAAGGAGATTGGACAAGTTTGTGAGCAGACCTTCTACAGTGTTCTTCCATTCCTCTGTTCTTATGTGGGATAGCGATGAAGAAGCTTCTTGGCAAGTGGTTCAGCTATGTTATAGAAGCCACTATTCTGGTTGAAGTTGTCGGATATAGAAATAAGTGATGATTCCAGGATTCTTCGGTATTGAGTGTTGTCTTCTGTGGCGATAAGTCTTGAGTTTCTGTACTTTATCAAGTGGTTGTGTGAATTACGGTGTTGTACGCAGGCATTCATTGTGTCGTCAGACCTGCTTGCGTATTGGTGTTCTGAAACACGTGTTTGGAGGTCCCTTGATGTTTCGCCAACGTATAACTTGTTGCAGTCATTACAAGGGATTATGTATACCCCTGCACAGGGTGGAAGCTTGTCCTGTCTATCACTGGTAATGTCCTTGATGGTCGTGGTTGTGGAGGTAGATACTTGAAATGAGGTATTGGAAAAGATGTTGGAAACGTGTTTGGCAATGGAGTTGGTGGGGAGGACTATGTATCTCTTCTCGGCAGTGTCTTCTCTGGGTGTGTTGAAGATGTTTAATGCCCGTCGTCTGCAGTCTCTGATGAAGTGACGAGGATAGTGGAGTTTAGAAAATACTTGTTCAATCATCGTGCATTCTTCTTCAAGAAACTCATTGCTGCAGATTCTGAGTGCACGTAGGAAGAAGCCTATAATTACACCACGAAGAATCCTGGAATCATCACTTATTTCTATATCCGACAACTTCAACCAGAATAGTGGCTTCTATAACATAACTGAACCACTTGCTAAGAAGCTTCTTCATCGCTATCCCACATAAGAACACTGTAGAAGGTCTGCTCACAAACTGTCCAATCTCCTTTCCAAGCTACCCAAGATTTTAGACTCTATAACCCCACTCGGTACATCATCAGATGCAGCATTCTCCACCTGACCTCAGCATTCTAAACCTGACTATAAATACTCGCGTTCCTTCCACCCCAGGTAGTTCTGTTTGTGACTTGAAAAAGCCCACTGTGTGAGCGAAACGTAGTCAATATAGGATCACATTATACTGCATATGTGTTTATAGTCAGGTCCAACTCACACCCACCCACACCCACTCATGTATTTATCCAACCTATTTTTAAAACTACACTGAATTTTTCCAGTTTAAAACCATTGCTGCGAGTCCTGTCCATGTTTGATATTTTTAGCACGCTGTTTACATCCACTTTATTAATTCCTGTTTTCCATTTATACAACCCTAATTCTACGCCTTTCTGGAGAGTGCAGATTCAGGTGACCAAAACTGCGCAGCCCACACCCCGCCATGATGACACCCCACATACACACACACACCCGTCCACCCCAAAAATCCACTCACCCCACCACCCACCTACCCAACAACCCAACCACCTGGGAAAGTGAGGAAGGGAGTTCATCTGAGGGGACACAGGTGGACTTCTGGGCACACGGAACTAGGGAAATCACCACAACAACCGGGAGCGGGAAGTGTGGAAGGGTTGACATCCGGGGGCCCACGGATAGAGACCTGGAAACATGAACCACATGACTATGACCACAAATCACCTCACTATGACCACACCTCACCATGACCCACAAATAGACTTCTGGACACACGGTACTAGGGAAAACATCAAAATAACCGGAAGTACGAAGAGTGGAAGGGTTGACATCCGGGAACCCACGGATGGAGGCCAGGAAACATAAGCCACACCTGACTATGACCTCACCTAACTATGACCACACCTGACCATTACCACACCTGACCATTAACACACCTAACTATGACCATCCCCACCTTTGATCACATCTACGACCACACTTCATGATCTACACCTGGGGGTTCATCTGCGGGGACACAGATGGACCTCTGGACACACGGAACTGGGGAAGGCACCAAAATAACCGGAAGTGGGAAGTGTGGAAGGGAAACCATGAAACATGAACCACACCTGAATATGACCACACTTCTCTATGACCTCATTTAAGGTTTGAAGCTGATCACTGGTCATTACCTAGGAAACTATTTACTTAAAGTGAGCGACAACCTGTGTATTAATAAGGTCCAACAATGGTAAAATTTATAGCGCATCGTCAACAATATTTTGAAACATTTTTTAGTTTTTGATTAAAAAATGAATATACTATAGTATATAGATATGTTCAATATTTGTTTACTATATGTTACGAACATAGTTGGTCCCTGGGTTATAGTGGTTTTCGTAACTAAATAAACTTAGTACGTCTAGGTCTTCACTCGGAGAGGAAAATGAATTTTCTTAATTTCTATTTAATTTATTAATAATCATAATAATCACTTAAATCCACCTTCTCATATTTTGTCATTTCTCATTAAAACATCACAGTACTAGATCAAGTATTTACAAATGGCTCTGAGTGAGTCACGAAATATTAGTATATGTACATGCACAGGCGTTGCTTAAAAACTCGAACACATTAATACATTTCTAATAATAGGGTTCACTTTACAATAAACCCTCTTAAACTACAGAGGCTTGCTCACTTGGCTTCACTTTCTCTAATAGCTCTAACCGCCTCCTCCCAAGCGGATAATCTTAGCAATGTGTTCCCGAAAATTCTGAGATATTCTAGGAGGCGAATGGTGGTTTTAGAGGTGGATACTCCCCTAGACCCTTCCTGGTGCAGAGGAAGGTATGAACTGAACTCAGTGAGGCTTTACCAGCCCACTTTGGACTCGGTCGAGCATGGTTTGAGTTAGCTCAAAACACCCGACTTCGGTGAACCATACCCCCGGCCGGGAATGAACCCGCGGTCATAGAGTCTCAAAACTCCAGCCGCAGGGTATTATTTTTTCAATCCCGGCCGGGGTATGTTTATTTTGCAATCGTGTCACTAACGGATTTCTTAAGTCACCGACTGGTGCTTGGCCAGGTCACCAGCAGTTGACACTAATTAAACAACCTACCTATATACAAAGCTAAGTAATACGACCAGATTTAAGTGTATAATAACAAATAACAAAAATAACATGTAAAAGTATTATACCATTGTGATAATAACAAGTAGAAACAGTCTACTTAAAATGAATAAAAGGGTGTAACACCATAATTGTTGTGTAATTTTATAAGCTTAACTTAGCTTATTTTGATTTCATAATTCACTTCATTAAGCAATAATTCCAACCGAGAGATAAAAAATTCAAGCCACTGAATGACTCGCTCGGGGCACCTATCGCGTTGCACTCAACGGTTTTTCAAGAGATAGGTCAACCTAGAGAGGATGCATCCTTAGGAAAACACCAGCCAGAAAATGTCCCCTGAGGTTAATTTTCACTGACTGTCCACTAATTTAGCAGGACAACCCTTAATTACAAAGGTTCTCGTAGTTTACCCGCTCAGAGATACAAACCTCTTTTTACTGAATCCTGGGGCATTGCTGTGTCAACAATGCACACCAGTGATCATTAATATTACAGTAATAATCCTATTTGACTGGTATCTACTAAAACGGATGGGGAAGGTTCTAATTAAATAAGCAAGGCCCATTTTAAGAACTGATATCGAATAAAGTAAAAATAAAAATAATTTTGAATACAAACAAGAGAGGCAGAGCCAATCTCAAGGAAAACATCGTGACCCTCCAGACAGTATGTGCGTCGAATAACAGGTAAAAGCAACGATAACGAAACCAAAGAGTTTTGTTCAATCATTATCAATAAATTATCGCCCTAAAGTACGCAGTTTTACGTACTTTATTTAGACCATCACTGATATGACGCTGAACTACTCAAACGAATATGGAGATCCTTGTCCTATTCGCCAGGTAAAATATCTTCCCTACACTTGAAAAATGTATCTCCTACACAGTGGTCCTTCGTCAAATACATAGTCAGGTGAAGTTTCTGAAATGAAAATGAAATCATCCCATCAGTCATGGATCTGAAAGTGAAGTGCAGGTAGTAGCGAGATTAATGCCAGATGAACTGGCGTATTAAGATATAAAATATATACTAAGCAGGAGCTGCTAGCCTGGCAGGGCTGCATTCTGCTTTGTGATGTTACCCGGCTCCCATGTTAAGGAAGCGGGATAGGAACTATTCTTGGAGTATATCTGAAGAGGGTTCGGGGACACCGCTCCTGCGGCCCGGTCTGTTACCAGGCCTCGTGTTGAGAACAAATGTTGAGTTAGGCAAAAGATCAACAACTAGGGTGTCTACACTGCAAACTAAATTGTTTTCCTCCGAATGGCGCTAAAGTTAACTTATGGCAGTGAGGTTTTGACTCCGAGTATTACAGATTAATGGCTCTAAAAACTGCTCTTTGAAGAAGCTCAGGATTAACAAAATCAGTGAGAAAAAAAATTACAGTACAATTTTTAATGCTTGCATCACAGAGTGAATTAATTCTTCTTGAAAAAGTCGGTTAAGTTTAGCCAAAAAAAGAATACCCGAAGGAAAATATAAAATATAACTTCGGAATTTGTGTATCGAGTGTTATGAATACTATTAAGGAGAAGTAAAATAATGAAACTGTATACAGAGGAATCCACTTTAAAACTCGATAAATTTGTCCTAACCAATGATGTCACTAAACGTACAGAAGTAGGTTTAGTACAACTTGCCTTGTGAACAAACTGACTGAAAATTGTAATGGCCAGGCTTAGTCTAGTTACAAGTTACTTCCTGTCTGTAACACAGGTCAACAGCCAAAATATTCCAGACCAGAGTAGCAATTTCCAACTAATACAGAACTGATAATAAAATATCAAGTTAAAGTTGTTTATATAGCTCTACATTTCAATATACACCTACTGTCACAACAGGTCTTGTTGTGCTAGTTACACCAAATTGTGGAGAGAATGAAATTATCTCAGACAACCCAGACCACAGTATGTCCTCGGACCAAGGGTACACACCTAGGCTTGCCTGGGGCTTGGTTCTTGAAGGCCATTGGTGATCCTGGGGTTAGAGCGTCATGTGAATTTGCGTTCACCAAGAGGCAAGACCAAAACATCATGGGTTCGATTCATTGGCTAAATCCAGTGTTATTGATCTATACCACTTATCCGTGGTTACATACTATATATAAATTATATATAAATATAATATATATATTTATATATATATATATATAAAATATATATTATAATATATATGTGTGTATATATATCTATATTATATATATATATAAATAATATATAAATAATATATATATATATAAATATATTATATAGATTATATATATGACCAAAAGCTATTATCCAGAGGGCGGTAAGGAGTGGTAATTGGAAGAATTGGACATGTAGAGAGGGTGCAACGGTATAGTAAGACTACGAGAGTGTATAAATCTGTAGTGGAGGGAAGGCGGCGTAAGGGTCGGGCCTCGTAAGGTTGGATGGAGGGGTAAAGGAGGTTTGTTATTGCTGAGGGGCTTGGACTTCCAGCAAGCATGCTGGAGCGTGTTAAACAGGAGCACATTCGTTGAATTCTCAGCGAATTTTCACAGTGGAATGTTACATATTGTGATATCACCAGTGTAACCAAATATAAAATACTTTTCAGTCTTGTGTGTAAGTGACTGTACTAGTTCAATTGGTGGTGGGGGGGGGTAAACATTATACACAGCTTCAAGAATAGGAGTATGATCAGTCCCTTAGAATAGTATCACAAAATCGGTAAAATAAAGTTGGAAGCTGGTTCCAGGAGCTATGAATCAACCAGTGAAAAAATAAATTATAAGTAATAAGAGGGACCACTTTACCATATTTGTCCTGAGTGTACTTGTTTTTCTTGGACTCAGCAGAATCTATATTTTTTTACCAGTGTTGTTCATGTACCAGTGTTGTTCATGTACCATGGTTGTTCATGTACCAGTGTTGTTCATGTACCAGTGTTGTTCATGTACCAGTGTTGTTCATGTACCAGTGTTGTTCATGTACCAGTGTTGCTCATGTACCAGTGTTTGTTCATGAACCGGGATGTTCATGGCACGCGAGTGTATTGTTCATGATGGTGTTGTTCATGTTGGCGTTGTTCATGTGTATGTTCAGGTTGGTGTTTGTTCATGTTGGTTTTGTTCATGTTGGTGTTGTTCATGTTGGTGTTGTTCAGTCATGCCAGTGTGGGAGACACTACATACCTGCCAGGAGAGACAGTCATGCCAGTGTTGGAGGCAAAACATACCTACCAGAGGAGACAGTAATGCCAGTGTGGGAGACAATACATACCTGTCAGGGGAGACAGTAATACCAGTGTGAGAGACACAACATACCTGCCAGGGGAGACAGTAATACCATTGTGGGAGGCACAACATACCTGCATGGGAGACAGTAATGCCGATTTGTGTGAGGCACAAGCATAACCTGCCAGGAGAGACAATTAAAGCCAGTGTGGGACACTACATACCTGCCAGGGGAGACAGTAATGCCAGTGTGGGAGACACAACATACCTGCCAGGAGAAACAGTCATGCCAGTGTGGGAGACACAACATACCTGCCAGGAATAAACAGTCATGCCAGTGTGGGAGAACACTACATAAACTGCCAGGGAGACAATTAGTGCCATGTGGTAGACACAACATACCTGCCAGGGGAGACAATAATGCCAGTGTGGGAGATCACAACATACCTGCCAGGAGAGACAGTCATGCCAGTGGTGGGAGACCACTACCTACCTGCCAAGAGAGACATCATGACCGAGGTGGGAGACACTACAAACCTGCCAGGGGCGACAGTCCAATGTCCAGTGTGGGAGACACTACATACCTGCCAGGGAGACAGTCATGATGCCAGTGTTGGAGACACTACATACCTGCCAGTGAGACTGTCATGAGCCAGTGTGGAGACAACGAAACCTATACCAGTCATGAGGGTAGGACAATCATGCCCGTGTGGGAGACACTAAGATACATACCTCCAGGGATACAGTCCTGGCCAGTGTGGGAGACAATACATACCTGCAGGGAGACAGTCATGCCATGTGGGACACTACATACCTGCCAGGGAACAGTCCATGCCAGTGTGGTAACTAACTACTACCTGCCAGGGAGACAGTCATCCATTGTGGGAGACAACAACATACCTTCGCAGGGGAGACAGTCATGCCAGTGTGGGAAGCACTACAACCTGCCAGGGTAGCACGAGTCATATGTCCAGTGTGGGAGACACTACATACCGTGCCAGGAGAGACAATAATCCAGTAGGGAGACACTTACATACCTGCCAGGGGAGACAGTCATGCCAGTGTGGGAGACACAACATACCTGCCAGGGGAGACAGTCATGCCAGTGTGGGAGACACAACATACCTGCCAGGGGAGACAGTCATGCCAGTGTGGGAGACACTACATACCTGCCAGTGGAGACAGTCATGCCAGTGTGGGAGACACTACATACCTGCCAGGGGAGACAGTCATGCCAGTGTGGGACACCTGTTGTGGGGTAAGTTTGAAGTGCTTGGCAGTAACTAGCAGTGTTAAACCTTACTATCAATTTAAACAAGAACAGAGCAAGCCCGTCACACAAGCAAGCACGTCAACACAGCAAGCACGTCAGCACAGCAAGCACGTCAACACAGCAAGCACGTCAACACAGCAAGCACGTCAACACAGCAAGCACGTCAACACAGCAAGACGTCACCGTGAAAGAGCGACAAATTAATACGCAAAAACGGGAGCAACAACACGCAACATCAGCATGAATAACATACAAGTGCATGTAATGTGGCTTGCAAAGAGCACGTAACCTTAATTCCGCCGCATGTACACACCCCTCACATAAGGCTGATCTCCCCTACACCCAGAGAGACCAGGACTAAATGTTGACGATGGGGCCCCGTCGTTCAATCAGTACCCAGGATCCAGCCGTGAGAATATGGTTTTTTGTGCAATCGCAGGAGTTGTTGTGGGTACCACTCACCTGTCCCTTGCCCTATCAGCGCCCCCATTCCGGAGCTGGTTGAAGCGCGTCTGTCTAACTTAGAGGCTTCTATTTTGACTTGCTAACCTGTCAGTGCACTAATACCTATAGATTTGTGTACAAGTGGTATATAGTGGTACATACCTTCTGTTCGAAACTGCTAAGGATAAATGCAAGTCAAAAGCTTTTGCTGTTGCTTAATAACACTCCCTTTAACACACAGGCTAACAGGCCATTGGGACACCATTGTTGTAATAGGTAACAACTAGAAAAGTTAACAGTAAACTACCAATAACAGCATACAAACACATACCCAAGTGAAAGTTAGAGTAAGCAATAATTTCGCAAAAGATTCAATCAGAACCTAACGTAAACAAAAGTATTTCATTTTTAAAGTATATAATTAAATTATTGTAAACTTAACTAACACATATTTTGTTAAATTAGGCCTAATCAAATGAAATTAAATTATAAGTTTAGGGTAAGATTTTCAAAGGTACTTTTTAAGAACAAAAGTTGTTATTAGTTTTTACCATTAACATAAATGAATAAAATATATCTTTAAACGCAGGTCAGGAGAAAATAGAAAGGACCTCAATTTTACATGAGGTCTGTTAACAGAACCAGTTCAACCCATTCCGGATATTGGGATATTGGCAGTATTGGAAGAGTATCTAATATTACTTCATAATTGCTTCTAAACTGTTGTGTCTGAGCGCCTCTGCAAAGACCGTGATTATGTGTGATTGAGGGAAAGTGTTGAATGATGAGAAAGTATTTCCTTTTTGGGATTTTTTACATATTATGATAACGTGATGGCACCAGCGAGATGCCACTGACGTGTTATTCCAGTAGAATAACCCCACCATGAGATACTGTACATGGAGGCTGGAGTGGGAATAACACCCCGGAAAAGGCTACTGACAGGGAGGCTAGTGGGAATAACACCACCGATGCTCCTGTGTCAGGGAGGCTTGAGAGGGAATAACAACACCGATGCAACTGTCAGGGAGGCTGAGGTGGGAAAAACGCCCACCGATGCTACTGTCAGGGAGGCTTGAGAATAGGAATAACAAACACCAACCAATGCTACGTTCAGGGAAGCTGGAGTGGGAATAACACCACCGATGCTACTGTCATGGAGGCTGGAATGGGAATAACACCACCCATGCTACAGTCATGGTAGGCTGATTGGGAATAATATCCCCGGATTGCTACTGTCAGGGAGGCTGAGTGGGAAAACGCCACCGATACTTACTGTTCAGGAGGCTGGAGTGGGAATATACACCACAAGCTACTGTCAGGGACTGGAGTGGTGAATAACACCACCGATGCTACTGTCAGGGAGCTGGAGTGGGAATAATACCACCAATGCTACTGTCCAGGGAGGCTGGAGTGGGAATAACCCACCGAAGCTACTTTCAGGGAGGCGGAGTGGAATAAACCACCAATGGCTACTGTCGGGAGCTGCGTGAGGAATAACACCACCAAATGCTACTGTCAGGGAGGCAGGAGTGGGAATAACACCACCGTTTCTACTGTCAGTGAGGCTGGAGTGGAATAACACCACCAATGCGTACTGTCAGGAGGCTGGAGTGGGGGAATAATCACCACCAATGCTACTGACAGGGAGCTGAGAGAATGAATAACACCAGCCAAAGCTACTGTCAGGGAGGCTGGAGTAGGAATAACACACCACCGATGCTACTGTCAGGGAGCTGGAGTGGGAATAAAAACACCACCAATGCTACTGTAGGGAGGCTGTGATTGGAATAACAACCACCGGATGCAACTGTCATGGAAGGCTGAAGTGGGAATAACACCACCGATGCGACTGTCAGGAGGCTGTAGTGGGAATAACACCACCAATGCTAACTGTCAGGGAGGCTTGGAGTGGGAAAACACCACCAATGCTACTGCCATGGAGGCTGAGTGGGAATTAACACCATCAATTTTACTGTCAGGAGGCTGGATGGGAATAACACCACCGATGCTACCTGTCAGGGGGAGGCCTGGAGTTGGGATAACACCACCAATGCTCAGTCAGGAAGGCCTTAAGTGGAATAACACCAACCGATGCTACTGTCAGGGAGGCTGGAGTGGAATAACACCACCGATGCTTACTGTCATGGAGGCAGGAGGTGGGAATAACACCATCGATGCTACTGTCATGGAGGCTGGAGTGGAATAACAGTAACCACCACCAATGCTACTGTCAGGGAGGCCTGGAGTGGGAATAACCACCACCAATGCATACTGTCAGGGAGGCTGGATAACGCTTTTGAATCCAAATCATGAATAATAACAATAAAAAAGTAATAATAAAACATACATAATAATAATAATAATGATTATAATATATTTTGGAGACCACTGACACCTCAGAGTTTATCTCTGATGTTACCATACCTTTGGCACGTGGAGGCCATGGTTCGTCTTTAAGGTCCCCCCCCCCTCGGCCATTCCCAGTTCATGTCCCAGAAATTCATCCGTGGGCACCCGATGTCTTCCCTTTCGCTCATTTCCCTAAGTCAATTCCTCGCCTCTCTTTCTCTCCTCTGCCTTCCAGGCCTCACCTTCCCCAGGTTGAACATGTATCCAGAATCCATCTGTCTGCCTGCCGGATGTTTCCTTCCTCACTTCCCTGTTATGTCAGCCTCACCAACCTTGTTTTCTTGCGGTCCCCAGGTTCATGTATCCAGGAATCCTACCGTCTACCGCCGTGTGATAGTCTTCCCATCTTCCTATCCCCAATACCCAAGGTCACCAGCCTCAACTGCAATGTATCTTTTGCCTTTGCCAAGGTTTCATGTACCTAGGGATCCATCCGTTCGCTTCCCAGATGTCTCCCCTTCCCCACTTACCCAAGTCAGCCCTCAACAACAACCTCCCATGTTCATGTATCCAGGATACCATCCGCTCGCTCCGGATGTCTTTCCCTCGCCATTTCCCAAAGGTCGGCGGTCCTATTCAGGAGGTTCCCCGGATCATGTCTCCAGGAGTCCCACTTATGTCACCTGAGGGACACCCTCCCATTTCCCCAAGGTCAGCGGTACTCCCTTGCTATTCCCAGGATCAAGAATCCATGAATCCATCCGATCCCTAACCGCCGGATATCTTTCCCTTCCCCCTTACCCAAGGTCGCCCAACTTCATGTATTCTTGCCTTCTCAGGTTACCATGTATCCAGGAATCCTCCGCTCGCTCCGGATGTCTCCCCTTCCCCACTTACCAATGTCAGCCTCAACAACAACCTTCCTCAGTTTCTTGTAATCCAAGGAATCCATCCCTCGCTCCGGATGTCTCCCTTCCCCCCAATTCCCTAAGGTCGGCGGTGCCTTCCCTCCCCGATCATGTCTCCAGGAATCCACTGATGTCACACATCAGAGAACTCCCTTTCCCCACTCCCACCAAGCCAGCGGTATTCTTAGCCGTCCGCAGGTTCATGTATCCAGAATCCTTCCGTCTACCGCCGGATATCTTCCCTTCCCACACTTACCCAAGGTCAGCCTCAACTGCATGTATTCTTGCCCTTGCTCAGGTTCATGTATCCAGGATTCCATCTTCCGCTCGCTGCCGGAGTCTTCCCCTTCCCCACTTACTCCAAGGTCAGCCTCGATCAACAACCATCCTCAAGTTCAGTAACCAGAATCCATCCGCTCGCTCCGGATGTCTTTCCCTTCCCCATTTCCCTAAGGTCAGCAGTGCCTTCCCCGATCAGTGTCTCCAGACGTCCACTTTGTCACCTGAGTGGACCCTTTCCCCACTTCCCCCCCAGAGTCAGCGGTGCCTTCCCCGGATCAGTGCTCCAGAGTCCACTAGTGTCACCTCAGGTAACTCCCTTCCCCACATACCGGTTCCCCAGAGTCAGCGTTGGCCACCTTCAGTGAACCTCGCTGCATGGAAACCTCGGTCTTGTCTAGATGGTCTACGGTAGAGACTGTCCAGGTGGGTGGAATTACTGGAGGTGACAACACAGAAATCTGCGTCCAGTAATTACACACATCAAGACAGCCTGGACCGTAAAGGTCAGCTAGATGCCACCAAGCTGCCTCACAATTCCGGCACATCCGAAGGCTAATTAAGCCATAAATTTTGGAAATCCTTTTATGTTACACTATGAAACTATACTGAGAACAAGTTGTTTTTTTACTTATTTAACTGTTTAAAAGTATTTGAGAAAAGTGTTTTTTATTATTGCAGATGGAATACCCAAATGATGGTTAATTTGTCCACCACCATCATAACCTAGTTAAATATTACACTGCATTCATTTTTGTTTAATTTACCGTCTTTTAACATTTGGCACTGAAAGCCTAACAATAACAGAATTGTTTGCATACAACACAATAAGTATTTTCACAAATATTTTTTAACGTAACAAAACACATTCCCTACTATACATCATTTATACATACACTTTCATGCATAAAAAAAATCACAACCAAATCCCATGTACTACAAATACGGCACACAACCAATGTACACAGTTATCTGCATCACTATAATAATGTCTGAGAATCACACATACATACACACAAACATATCACTTCCAAAGCCCATCGCACGAACACTTATTTACACAAACATGTGAACACATTCTCACTAAGACATACATTACTCCGTCCACATGATAAAACAATGTAGCAGAGACAATATATGGGAAATTTAGATATGAGTATTTGCTTCAATCTTCAGAAATATAATACAAATATGTTGGTTTTTACAGTAATTTGAGAACAATGTTTGTGTAACTTGTGAATATATTTAAAGATGTGACAGCTGTACCACGGAACTGTGCTGACAGCAGAGTCAGCCAAGCTGACAGCTGTACCACGGAACTGTGCTGACAGCAGAGTCAGTCAAAAGCGCCGACAGCTGTAGCCACGGAACTGTGCTGACAGCAAAGTCAGACAAGCTGACAGCTGTACCAACGGAACGGCGCCTCTATTCTTTACTCTGAATTATTATGTAGATTCATACAAGATTTTTTTTGATGTTTACTTTTTTCATACTTTGCATCTACAATATACATCACTACAAACACACATATATACATACAATGTAGGTACACATAAACTCACTACAAACACAACATATATACATACATGTGTACACATATACATCACTACAAACACACATTCGATATACTACATGTTACACATATACACACTACAAACACAAATATATACATAATGTAGTACACATATACATCACAACAAACACACATATTATACATACATGTGGTACACATACACATCACTACAAACACACATATATACATACATGTGTACACATACACATCACTACAAACACACATATATACATACATGTATACACATATACATCACTACAAACACACATATACATACATGTGTACACATACACATCACTACAAACACACATATATACATACATGTGTACACTTACACATCACTACAAACACACATATATACATACATGTGTACACATATACATCACTACAAACACACATATATACATACATGTGTACTCATACACATCACTACAAACACACATATATACATACATGTGTACACATATACATCACTACAAACACACATATTTACATACATGTGTACACATATACATCACTACAAACACACATATATACATACATGTGTACACATATACATCACTACAAACACACATATATACATACATGTGTACACATATACATCACTACAAACACACATATATACATACATGTGTACATCATCTATACATCACTACAAACACACATCTATTACATACAACGTGTACACATATACATCACTACAAACACACCATAAATACATACATGTGTACACATATACATCACAGCTACAACACACTAAAACCAACACACTTATATACATACATGTGTAACATAAAACATCAACTACAAACACACTACTACCAACACACATATTTTACATACATGTGTACACATACACATCACGACCAAACACACTACTGCACACACTTATATACATACAGTGTACACAATACACATCACTAAAACCACACTACTACCAACGACATATATAATACAAACATTGTACACATACACATCACGACACACCACTACAACAACACACTTATATACATACATGTGTACACATGGCACATCACTACAAACACACTACTAACAACACACTTATATACAAGACATATGCACACATACACATCACAACAAACACACTACTACCAACACACTTATATACATACTGAGTGTACACACACACACGCTTACGAACCCATCTACTAACCTAACAACACAAAAAAAAAATAAACTACATGGTGTACACATACACATAACTGACTACAAACACAATACTACCAACCACACATACATACATGTGTACACACAATGCATCACTACACACACTACCAACACACATACATACATGTGTACACACATGCATCACTACAAACACACAACTAACCAACACACCTATAACATACACGTGTACAACACATACTCACTACAAACGCAACGGTACTACCAACACACATATATACATACCATGGGTACACACATCACTACAAAACACACTACACCAACTCCACATATATACAACCGTGTACACCTACATCACTACAAACAAACTACTACCACACACATATATACATACAACGTGTAAACACAACACTACAAACACACTACTTCCAACACACATATATAATACATGTGAACCAACATCATACAAAAACTTTCCCAACCACTATATCTACTTTTGTACACACATACTCACTCAAACACACTTCCCCAAACACATATTACATACTATGTAAAACAATACTCACTACAAACACACTATCCCACAAAATATATAAATACATGTGTACACACATACTCACTACAAACACACTACTCCCACCACATATATACAACATTGTCCTTTTATCATAGACATATCAACACTCTCCTCACCATTGTTTAATTAAAAAATTAATATTGTAAAAATTTGTGTATGGAATTTAGATAATTTTGTTTTATCTTTTAAATTTTCTTAAGAAAGGCAAAAAAGGGGGTTAAAATTTTTTTGATGAAATAAGTGGTAAAAGTTAAAAATATGTGAAGAAATTACAACTTGAGAGACTTGGGGTTAAAGATAAAAGAAGATATTCAAAGAAAAAACCTTTGTTTAAGTAAATTAATTTTTTTAAAAAACTTTCTCAATTTTAAAACTTACACTTTTCTCCCTCTTTTTAAGACTTAAAAAAAAACATCCCCAACAAACAAAAAATAAAAATTTCCCTGATGAAAAAAAAAAAACACTCAATTGGAAGATTCGATTGTTGACAATAAGAATTTTGGTGGTGGGTGCCCACGACCTGGCCAGTACGACTTGTGTTGCCACAACCTGGCCAGTACGATGTGTGTTGCCCCAAACCGGCCTACGACTGTGTGTTCCACAACCCGCCCCGTCGACTGTTGCCACAACCTGGCCATACCTGTGTGTTGCCCCAAACCCGGCCCCGTACGACTGTGTGTTGCCACAACCTCCCAGTACGACTGTTGCCAAACCTGGCCGAGGCTGTGTGTTGCCCAACTGGCCAGTCGACTGTGTGCTGCCCCCAAAAAGGAAAGTACGACTGTGTTGCCCAAACCTCCCAGTACATGTGTTGCCACAACTGGCCCGTACGACTGTGTGTTGCCCAACCGGCCAGAAAAGACTGTGTTGCCACAACCCGGCCAGTACGACTGTGTGTTGTCACAACCTGGCCAGTACGACCGGGTGTTGTCACATCCTGGCCAGTACGACTGTGTGTTGTCACAACCTGGCCAGTACCACTGTGTGTTGCCACAACCTGGCCAGTACGACTGTATTTGCCATAACCTGGCCAGTACGCTGGGGGTTGTCACAAAATTTCCAGTACGACTGGGTTTTTTCCAAACCACAGTAATGGATTTAAATTAGATAAGTTTAGATTTAGAAAGGACATAGGAAAGTATTGGTTTGGAAATAGGGTAGTTGATGAGTGGAACAGTCTACCTAGTTGGGTTATTGAGGCTGGGACTTTGGGAGTTTAAATCAGATTGGATAAGTACAGAGGGGGGGGGTTGGTTTGAGTGGGACTTTCCATCAGAGTTTTTTTTCTTGGGTGCATTGAAATTAGGTTGGGCAAATGTTTTGTTTGTGGGGTGAAATTTTAAGGACCTGCTGGTATGGGCCAGCAGGCCTCCTGTAGGTTCCTCCTTTTTTAGTTCTTATGTAACCCGGCCCGTACGACTGTTTGTTGTACAACCGGGCCCGTACGACTGTGTTGTCCAACTGGCCCAATAAACGTGTGTTGTCACAACCCGGCCATTCGACTGTGTGTTGTGACAACCTGGCCAGTCGACGTGTGTTTCGAAAACCTGGGCCCTACAGTACATGATCAGGTAACCACATTAAGATTAAGTTCCATCGCAAACTTCTGTACCTCTGCACAACAGTCGTGGATGGAAAAAAATGGGACCGAACCCCCGATAAACAAACCCTTTTCTAACGTCCCTTATTCCAAAGTAATAATATCTACCCTAAACCTAAAACAAAAGTTCCACCCACTTTTTTCCCTCAAAATTAACGAAAAGGGCTCATCATCGGATCTTTCCTAAGAGCATAATACCGAATTTGTAGTCCTGAGTTTCTTGACGAGGAATGTACTTGCATACACCAAACCTTCACTGATCTACATTTTCTTCCCTTTTCATCAAAGACTGCAAGAAAAGAGCTCTTCGGATCATTAATTCTCTACGCACTAACACCACTCCTAACAAAGTTATAATCCTTCCCAACAGCCAGGTTGCACTGAACGTGTCTAAAGCACTGTCAGGGAAACTGGAGTGGGAATAACACCACCATGGCTACTGTCACGGAGGTTGGAGTGGGAGTAACATCACCGTGGCTACTGTCAAGGAGGCTGGAGTGGGAATAACGCCACCGTGGCTACTGTCAGGGAGGCTGGAGTGGGAATAACATCACCGTGGCTACTGTCAGGGACGCTGGAGTGGGAATAACATCACCGTGGCTACTGTCAGGGAGGCTGGAGTGGGAATAAGACCACAATAGCTACTGTTGAGGTCGACGCTTTTGAATCCAAATCATAATAATAACAATAAAATTATTTGCGACCACTGTCAGCCTCAGAGTTATCTCTGAGTTACCAGACCTTGCCACGTGGAGGCCAGTGGTTCGTCTTTAAGGTCCCCCCCCCTCGCCTTCCCCAGGTTCATGTGTCCAGGAATCCATCCGTGGGCCCCCGGATGTCTCCCCTTTCTCAGTTCCCTAAGGTCAGCCTCGCCTCTCTCTCTCTCTCTCTCTCTCTCTCTCTCTGCCTTCCAGCCTCAGCCTTCCCCAGGTTCATGTATCCAGGAATCCATCCGCTCGCTCCGGATGTCTCCCCTTCCCCACTTACCCAAGGTCAGCCTCAACCACAACCTTCCCCAAGTTCATGAATCCAGGAATCCATCCGTTCGCTCCCGGATGTCTTCCCTTCCCCACTTACCTAAGGTCGGCGGTGCCTTCCCCGGATCAGTGTCTCCAGGAGTCTGCTTGTGTCACTTGAGTGGACTCCCTTCCCCACTTCCTCAGAGTCAGCGGTATTCTTGCTTTCCTTAGGATCATGTATCCAGGAATCCATTCGTCTACCGCCGGATGTCTCCCCTTCCCCACTTACCCAAGGTCAGCCTCAACTGCACGTATTCATGCCTTCCCCAGGTTCATGTATCCAGGAATCCATCCGCTCGCTCCGGATGTCTCCCCTTCCCCACTTACACAAGGTCAGCCTCAACTGCATGTATTCATGCCTTCCCCAGGTTCATGTATCCAGGAATCCATCCGCTCGCTCCGGATGTCTTCCCTTCCCCACTTACACAAGGTCAGCCTCAACTTCATGTATTCATGCCTTCCCCAGGTTCATGTATCCAGGAATCTTTCCGTCTACCGCCGGATATCTTCCCTTCCCCACTTACACAAGGTCAGCCTCAACTTCACGTATTCATGCCTTCCCCAGGTTCATGTATCCAGGAATCCATAAGCTCGCTCCGGATGTCTCCCCTTCCCCACTTACACAAGGTCAGCCTCAACCACAACCTTCCCCAAGTTTATGAATCCAGGAATCCATCCGCTCGCTCCGGATGTCTTCCTTCCCCACTTACCTAAGGTCGGCGGTGCCTTCCCCGGATCAGTGTCTCCAGGAGTCTACTTGTGTCACCTGAGTGGACTCCCTTCCCCACTTCCCCAGAGTCAGCGGTGCCTTCCCCGGATCAGTGTCTCCAGGAGTCCACTTATGTCACCTCAGGTGGACTCCCTTCCCCACTTCCCCAGAGTCAGCGGTGCCTTCCCCGGATCAGTGTCTCCAGGAGTCTACTTGTGTCACCTGAGTGGACTCCCTTCCCCACTTCCCCAGAGTCAGCGGTGCCTTCCCCGGATCAGTGTCTCCAGGAGTCCCCTTATGTCACCTCAGGTGGACTCCCTTCCCCACTTCCCCAGAGTCAGCGGTTGCCACCTTCAGTGACCTCGCTGCATGGAAACTTGGTCTTGTCTAGCTGGTCTACGGTAGAGACTGTCCAGGTGGGTGGAATTACTGGAGGTGACACACACAGAAAACTGCGTCCAGTAATTACACCCACCAAGACAGCCGCGACCGTAGGTCAGCTAGACGCCACCAAGCTGCCTCACAGTTCTGCCACCTCCGAGAGGCTAATTATCATAAATTTTGGAAATCCTTTTATATTACAGTATGAATTTAGTCTAAGTACGAGATTTTCTTGTTTATTTATCAGTTTAAAAGTATTTGTAAGTGTTTTATTTTACGTAGATGAATGTCCAAGTGTTGAAGAACTTTTCCACCTCCATCAAAACTGTATTAAATTTTACACTGTTTTCATTTTTATTTATTTATTGGTCATTTTCATATGACATTGAAAGACTAACAAGCGCACAAACAGACACATATATATGTATTTTTACATTACATTTTGTTTTCACGCTCCCCCTGGTTACGGTATTTAACGACATTCTTCGGTGAAACATTGTAAATATATAAAGACGCGACACGTTTGTTTTGTGACACTAGTGGAGGACTTGAGTCTATCTTTAATACTGATGTAAGTATTAGGACGTGTTTCCCTTTAAAAATAACTCCGCCAATTAACCAAGAGTTACCTTCTTCTTCTTCTTCCTTCTTCTACTGCTGCTACTACTACATTACTCTACTACTTATACTACTAATTACTACTACTATACTACCAACATACACACACCACCACACCTCCACCACCACCACCGACCATCCACCACACCACCACACCACCACCACCCCACCACCCACACCACCACCACCACCACACCACCACACCACCCAAACTACTATGACAACAACCATATGTTTCTTTTACTCCACCCCCCCCCACAAACCAATTTTGAATCTTTTACTGGTTGTGATTCCGAGCTGAATGTTTTGGTTCGTTTATTGGTAAGTGAAGGAGACACAAATATGTTTGTGTTAATAACAGCCTTTAATAAACATTGAATATGTTGAAAAGTTATGAACATCAATTATTTCTAAATTGACTTGTTGTTATTTTAAGTGTTTTGAAATGATTAGAAAAGTGAATGTTGAATATTAACTGCAAACATCAAAAGTCTCATTATAATTGTGCGCTTCTTATTATGATATAATAAAAGGCAATGCAGAGCTTACTGTTTACAATAAACTTCAGGACAAACTTTTCATTTTTACAATGGTTTGTATCAGTTCTGTTGTTGAACTATTGGTCATGTTTGTGAAATGTGTTTCTATGACTTACACTCATTTAGCAAAAAATATTGTTCATATAATGAAAGGGAAAAAAATGGATTTAAACTCTCATTTGAGGGACGTTGAGGGTTGTGAAGCCCAAAACACAGCCATTTTCTCAGAGAGGAACTTAACCTTCAAATGTAGCAACACCATGACACGCACTGACATTATATGATATTACAACACAAGTGTTTAAATATCCGGTATATAAAGAATGAATGTAATTACCGGGGAGGCAACCCGAAATCTGCGCCCAGTTAAATAATCCGCCCGGGAAGACTAGAAACTTAGTCCTGCCAGAAGAGAAGAATCCTCTACCTGGACTACCATTGTGATGACAGTTGTTGTTATTTCGGTCGTTTTTTAAATGTCATAGATTTTTTTCCTTATTTGAGCTTTTCTGTATTTTCAGTCAGTGTAAAAGCTGATCTCTGTGTTCTATGTGTACTTCCTTATTTGTTATTTAATGGTGTTTATTGTGTTAAACTTTGTGATCTTAGCTCACCGCGTATTATTTATATCTCTGTTATATATGCATAACAGGGTTATAGTTGTATTATTTTATGTTATATATAAAGAGTGTTATTGCTTTTAATCCTTTACCTTATAATATTGTGACCTCTGGAGCTCTGGTGAACTGAGTATAAGCGTAAGTTTATATCTATGATATTACTGCATATAACCCAGTGATCTTGGTATCTCTTGACAGCTCTAGCAAAGGTTTTCTGATTAGGTCTAGGTAAATAAACCTCTTCATCCATTTCTATTTTCAATAAGATTTCTCCTACATTAATTATAGAAATTTTAAGTTATCAGGATTTGTAATCAGAAATTCAAATTCTTACCAGCCATTATATGAATTCACTTTTTCTTAGCAGCGACTTTAATCAATGTTCTTGCATCCATACATCACACTTATCAAGGAAGCAGCCTTAGTCTAAACCACCTGCAGTGACATGTTTATACACTCTGTAGAGTGTGACTATCCTTTACTTCTCAATAGGTTTGCCTCGTCTCACTTTCAGTATCCTCACCTCTATTTCCTACATCAGTTCCTTCAATGATACTTGTTTACAGGATTCGTCCGTCTATCTACTGGTGTCTTGCCTCCCACACTTTCCGGAGTCCTGACGACTTGCTGGATTGGAAATTATGTCTTTTCTGACTACGGTCCGAGACTTTCCTGGTGGAGGAAGGAAATACAGGAGACACAGAGAAATTTGTGTCTAGAAATTACACCCACCAAGCACAGCAAGAACTTCACCAAGACTCCCGGATATCGTTAGTACACGAAAATTTTCTCATACTTACGTCGCAATATATATTTTGATTAATATATATATATATATACTATATATATATATATTTATAGATTGAAAAAACATATATTATATATTTATATATATATAATATATATATATATATATATATCTAAAATATAGGGAGGTACACCTCTGTATGTCATGGGGACCCTACACCTCAGAGAAATGAATAAATTGCATTCAGGGGGATAAAACTCAAGATTTCTCCCTGAAGCCGTTTGAGAATTTTTCCTTACACCCCCTATATTATGTATGGATGTTTTTTTAAAGGACAAAATACATATAATATTATATATATATATATATATATTTATATATCTATATATATATATATATTTATGTTACGTAGCGAATAAGCGTTTGTCTGAATGTTGTATTGTGTTTGGTAAATGACTGCCAATTCTTAATCTAATTGTCAACCTACGTGAAGATATGTTATAAATATTATTTCTATTGTTACTTGTCTTTTGTGTATGTTTACAAGAGCACCGCAGATCCATAAAGCGCGTCGCGCGCACGCAACGCACACACAACACACACCACACAACACACACAACACACATACTCACAAGCAACCACACACACACACACACACACACACACAAACAACCACAACACACACACCACACACACACACACATCACAACATACACAAGCACACACGTCACACACACACACACACACACCCACACACACACAACACACACACACAGACGCGTATCAGTGGTATCTGTTAATTTTTGATGGTATTATATCCTACATCCTAAAAGTCTCTCTCTCTCTCTCTCTCTCTCTCCTCTCTCCTCTCTTCTCTCTCTCTCTCTCTCTCTCTCTCTCTCTCTCGGTCTCTCACTCATCTCTCCCTCTCACACACACAACACACACGACACACGTATATACAACAGCCTAGTGTCTAATAGACATGTGCCTAAGACAAATGGTAACACCCCACACACACACAAACACACACACACACACACACCACACCACACACACACACACACACACACACACACACACATACACACACCCAACTCACACACACACTTACACACACAATCAGTCCAGGAGCTATGACACCCCCCCCCCCCCCCCCGATCCTACAAACCACAATTAAGGCGAGTACACACACAACCACCACACAGTTTGGGAGATAGGGAAACAGAGGAAGGAAAGGGGGGAGGGGGGGGGAATAATTAAGGATAATACTAATAGACAGATAAGGAAAAACTCAAAATGAGTGGCAACATTAAATGTATTTGTTGCTGACATGTGACTCCAAACTGAATGTGACTTTTGTTGAACTACAAGAGATGGCCGCCATGATGACTGGATGTTGTTGGATGTTTCTAGCGTACACTGTGAGTTGTTGTGATGTTTCTAGCGAACACGGTGAGTGTTGTGGATGTTTTCTAGTGTAACACTGTGAATGGTGTGGATGTTTCTAGCGTAAAACACGGTGAGTGTTGTGGATGTTTTAGTGTAACACTGTGAATGTTGTGGATGATTCTAGCGTAAAACTGTTGAATGTTGTGGATGTTCTAGTGTAACACGTGAATGTTGTGGATACTTCCAGCGAACACTGTGAATGTTGTGGATTACTTCCAGCGGAACACTGTGAATGTTGTGGATGTTTCTAGGTTAACACTGTGAATGGTGTGGATACTTCCAGCGGATCACTGTGAATGTTGCTCGATGTATTTTTATAGCGTAACCATCTGTGGTGTTGTGGATGATTCTAGCGTAACAACTGTGGAGGTTGTGGATGTTTCTCAGCGTACACTAGTGAATGTTGTGGATGTTTCTTGCGTAACACTCTGAAGTTGTGGATGTTTCTAGCGTAACACTGTGAGTGTTGTGGTCGGCGGATGTTTCTAGCGTAACACTGTGCAGTTGCTGTGTGATGTTTCTAGCGTAAACACTAGTTATGAAGTTGAGGATGTTTCTAGCGTAAACACTGTGCACTGTCGTGTGGGTGTTTCATAACGTAACATGTTGAGTGCTGTGGACGTTTCTAGCGTAGCACTGTGAATGTTGTGGATACTTCCAGCGGAAAACTGTGAATGTTGTGGATGTTTCTAGCGTAACACTGTGAATGTTGTGGATGTTTCTAGCGTAACACTGTGAATGTTGTGGATAATTCCAGCGGAACACTGTGAATGTTGTGGATGTTTCTAGCGTAACACTGTGAATGTTGTGGATAATTCCAGCGGAAACACTTGATGAATGTTGTGGATGTTTCTAGGTAACTCTGTGAATGTTGTGGATGTTTTAGCGTAACACTGTGAATGTTGTGGATACTTCCAGCGGAACACTGTGAATGTTGTGGATGTTTCTTGCGTAACACTGTGAATGTTGTGGATGTTTCTAGCGTAACACTGTGAATGTTGTGGATACTTCCAGCAGGAAACAGGTGATTGTTGTGGTGGTTTCTAGCGTAAACACTCGTGAATGTTGAGGATGTTTTCTAGCGTAACACTGTGCTGTTTGTGGGTGTTTCTTAAACGTTAACACTGTGAGTGCTGTGGACGTTTTCTAGCGTAGCACTGTGAATGTTGTGGATACTTCCAGCGGAACATGTGATGTTGTGGTGTTTTAGCGTAACACTGTGAATGTTGTGGGATGTTTCTAGCGTAACACTGTGGATGTTGTGGATGTTGGTGTAAACACTGTGAATGTTGTGGAATGTTTCTAGCGTAAACAATGTGAATGTTGGTGGATGTTTCTAGCCATAACACTGTGGTTGTTTTTTTGTTTTGGGGGGATGTTCCTAGCGTATCACTGTGGATGTTGTGGATGTTTAATAGTAGTAACACTGTGATGTTCGTGGATGTTCCTAGCGTAACACTGTGGATGTTGTGGGATGTTTCTAGGGTAACTGCTGGTGAGTGTTGTGGAGATGTTCCTAGCGTAAAAACATGTGGATATGTTGTGGATGTTGTGGATGTTTCTATAGTACATGTTGAGTGTTGTGGATGTATCTAGCGTAACACTGTGAATGTTGTGGATGTTTCTTGGTAACACTGTGAATGTTGTGGATGTTTCTTGCGTTACACTGAGAGTGTTGTGGATGTTTTAGCGTAACCCTGTGAGTGCTGTGGATGTTTCTAGCGTAACACAGTGAAAGTTGAGGATGTTTCTGCGTAAACCACTGTGCATGTTGTGGGTGTTTCTAAAACGTAACACGTGAGTGCTGGGTCTGTGGACGTTTCTAGCGTAGCACTGTGAATGTTGTGGATACTTTCCAGCGGAAACACTGGTGAATGTTGTGGTGTTTTCTTGCGTAAACACTGTGAATGTTGTGGATGTTTCATAGCGTAACACTGTGAATGTTGTGGATAATTCCAGTCGGAGCAACTCTGTGAATGTGGTGATGTTTCTAAGCGTAACACTGTGAATGTTGTGGTTAATCCAGCGGGGGAAAAATTAAAAATTAAAAGGAACACTGTGAAGTGTGGATGATTCTAAGTAACACTGTGATGTTGTGGGATGTTTCTACGCGTAACACTGTGAATGTTGTGGATACTTCAGCGGAAACACTGTGATTGTTGTGGATGTTTCTTGCGTAAACACTGGTGATTGTTGTGGATGTTTATAGGCGTAACACTCGTGAATGTTGGGATACTTCCAGCGGAACACTGTGAATGTTGTGGAGTTTCTAGCGTAACACTGTGAATGTTGTAGGATGTTTTCTAGCGTAACATGTGCATGTTGTGGGTGTTTCTAACGTAACACTGTGAGTGCTGTGGACGTTTCTAGCGTAGCACTGTGAATGTATTGTGGATATTCCAGCGGTTACCACTGTGAATGTTGTGGTGTTTCTAGAGTTAATTCTGTGAATGTTGGGTTGTTTCTAGCGTAAACACTGTGGATGTTGGGATGTTTCTGTTGTAACACTGTGGAAGTTGTATGGATGTTTCTAGCGTAACACTGTGAATGTTGTGGATGTTTCTAGATTACACTGTGGATGTTGTGGATGTTCTAGGTAACCACTGTAGGAGGTGTGGATGTTTTAGTAATGTAACACTGTGAATGTTGTGGATGTTCCTAGCGTAACACTGTGGAATGTTGTGGAGGTTTCTAGCGTAAACACTGTGAATGTTGTGATGTTCCTAGCGTAAACACTGTGGGAATGTTGTGGATGTGTGGATGTTTCTATTGTAACTCTGTGAGTGTTGTGGATTGTTTTTAGCGTAACCACTGGGGTGATGTTGTGATGTTTAACGTAAACACTGTGGATGTTGTGGATGTTTCTACGTAACACTGTGAGTGCTGTGGACGTTTCTAGCGTTGACACTGTGATGTTGAGGATACTTCCTGCGAAAACACTGTGGAATGTTGTGGATGTTTCTAGCGTAACACTGTGAATGTTGTGGATGTTTGTAGCAGAACACTGTGAATGTTGTGGATACTTCCAGCGGAACACTGTGAATGTTGCGGATGTTTCTAGCGTAACACTGTGAATGTTGGCAGATGTTTCTGGTGTAACACTGTGAATGTTGTGGATGTTTCTAGCAGAACACTGTGGATGTTGTGGATGTTTCTAGCGTAACACTGTGGATGCTGTGGATGTTTGTAGTGGAACACTGTGGATGTTGTGGATGTTTCTAGCGTAACACTGTGGATGTTGTGGATGTTTATAGCGTAACACTGTGGATGTTGTGGATGTTTGTAGTGGAACACTGTGGATGTTGTGATGTTGTAGTGGAAACACTGTGGATGTTGTGGATTGTTTGTAGTGGAACCCTGTGGATGTTGTGGATGTTTGTTGATGTGTGTTGAACACTGTGGAACTTGCACATGGCATACTTCACAAAATTTTGTCCTGGTTACCGTACACGGAGCTTGAAATGAAAATCCGCTGGAAATTTTTCAAAAAGCTTGAAATAGAAAAGGGACACGAGACCAACTCAAAGGTCCCGAAGGTCCAGATAGGGGAATTAGATAAAAAACATTAACGTATATGGAAAAACAACAGATTAAACATATCGGTAGTCAAAGAGAAGGACATCTACAGGCGAATAAATAGGCAGAAGGGCACTTAGAAATCAGTATATTCATTTAAAAAGAGAAATTTAAAAAAAACGGAATAAGAAAAGTCACAAAAGCCATTATGATGTTTAAAGTCGCAATGATACTCGAGGATATGTAAAGGACTCTTTCATGTAAAATAAGAGAAAGAGTTGGACAAGACCGATCCACTTAAAAAGTTGCTCAGGGTTAACTGAAGGAGAAAAGTAAAAGGACACAAAGTGCAACTAATGTTGACATTTTATTGTGGCAACGTTTGCCTCACAGGAAGCTTTGTTTTAGCGTTAAACAGTACATTGACACAGTGGATATATATAGGCCTTAGAGAGAGGTGCTATACTAGTGGTAGGAACAATTAAATTGCACATGAGTAGATGGTTTATAAAAGCTAAATTGCAAGTTTATTGTTTACCGTATGACATTTTACTACTACTATCTACACCTCAATTTATATTACTTCTACTACTACACCTGCAATATTATTGTTACTACTAATACTACACCTGCAATATTATATTAATACTACTACTACAACTGCAATATTATGTTACTCCTACTACTACCACCTGCAATATTATATTACGTACTATACTACCACTGCCAATATTATATTACTACTACTACTACCACCTGCAATATTATATTACTATAATACTACCACCTGCAATATTATATTACTTACTACTCTACACTGCATATTATATATACTACTACTACCCCGGCTATAGTATTTAACTACGACTACGACCACCTGCAATATTATATTATACTACTACTACCACCTGCAATCACACCTTTTTTTTTTCACCCTCTAAGCTATATTTACCATATGTGTCCATGTAATGTTTGTAAAGCTTGAAAAAGCTCCTGGAGAGCGAAACAATAAAATGTCCACAATAAAATGTCACAATAAAAATGTAACAATAAAATGTCACATTAGTTGTATTTGTGTCCTTTTACTTTACCATATTGTCGGTAATTCTATCTCCAAAATATATACTAACTGACTGAGAGGTTAGAAAAGATGTTGCTAGTCTTCAAAAACACTAGTCACCAGTATAAGAAAACAAGATAGTACAGTAACATTACAAGAACAGTACTGCCCACAGTATACACACATCAGTACAGTAATACACAAAAAGTTCAGTAAAGTAACACAAAAGATCAGTTCAGTACAGGTACCACAGAAGATCAGTTACAGTGAACACAGAGATCATTACCGTAGTAACACAGATGATCAGTACAGTAACACAAAAGACCAGTACAGTAACATAGAAGATCAGTACAGTACAGTAGCACAGAAGATCAGTACAGTAGTAACACAGAAGATCAGTACAGTAACATAGAAGATCAGTACAGTACAGTAACACAGAAGAGTACCATAACAGAAGAGTAAGCAAAGAAACACAGAAGAGTACAGCACTGTAACACAGAAGAGTACAAATCAGAAAACACCACCGTGGGCTACTGTCAGGGAGGCTGGAGTGGGAATAACATCACCGTGGCTATTGTCAGGGAGACTGGAATGGGAATAACATCACAGTGGCTACTGGTCAGGGAGGGAGGAGTGGGAATAACACATCACCGTGGGTTACTGTTCAGGGAAAAACTGTGAGTGGGAATAACACCACAGTGGCTACTGTCAGGGAGGGAGAGGGTGGGAATAACATCACCGTGGCTTCTGTCAGGGAAACTGGAGTGGAATAATACCACATGGCTACTTTCACGGAGGTTGGAGTGGGAGTAACATCACCGTTGGCTAATGTCAAGGAGGATCTGGAGTGGGAATAAGCCACGTGGCGACTGTCAGGGTGGCTGGAGTGGGAATAACATACCGGGGCTACTGTCAGGGAGGACTGGAAGGTGGGAATAACGCCACCGTGGCTACTGTCAGGACGCTGGAGTGGTAATAACATCACCGTGGCTACTGTCAGGGAGGCTGGAGTGGAATAACGCCACCGTGGTACTGTCAGGGGACGCTGGAGTGGGTATAACATCACCGTGGCTCCTGTCAGTGAGGCTGGGAGTGGATAACGCCACGTGGCTACTGTCAGGGACGCTGGAGTGGGAATTACATCACGTGGTACTGTCAGGGTGGCTGGAGGGGAATAACGCCCACGTGGCTACTGTCAGGGACGCTGGAGTGGGAAATAAAACATCACCGTGGCACTGTCAGGACGCTGGAGTGGGTATAACATCACCGTGGCTACTGTCAGGAGGTGGAGTTGGGGATAACGCCATCCGTGGCTACGGTCAGAGGACGCTGGAGGTGGGAATAATCAATCACGTGGCTACTGTCAGGGAGCGGAGTGGAAATACCATCACGTGGCTATCTGTCAGGGAGGCTGGAGTGGGAGATTTAGGAATAAACGGCCACCGTGGTACTGTTCAGGACGCTGGAGTGGGGAATAACATCTCCGTGGCTACTGTCAGGGAGCTGGGGTGGAATGAGACCACAATAGCTACTGTTGAGGTTCGACCGCTTTTTGAATCCAAATCATGTATCCAAAATCATGAATTATGTACAGTAATAATAATAATAACAATAAAATTTTTTGCGCTCTGTCAGCCTCAGAGTTATCATGAGTACCAGACCTTGCCTACGTGGAGGGCCAGAGGTTGTCTTTTTTTTTAAAAAGGGGGGTTTCCACCCCCCCGCCCCCCCCCCCCCTCGCCTTCTCCCTGGTTCATGTGTCCAGGAATTCCATCCGTGGGCCCCGGATGTCTCCCCTTTCTCAGTTCCCTAAGGTCAGCCTTCGCTCACTCTCTCTCTCTTCTCTCTCTCTTCTCTCTCTGCCTTCCAGCCTCCAGCCTTCCCCAGGTTCATGTGTAAGGAATCCATCCGTTTCGCTCCCGGATGTTTCCCCTTCCCCACTTACACCATGGTCAGCCTCATACCACAACCTTCCCCAAGTTCATGAATCCGGGAATGCACCGTTCTCGCTCCCGGATGTCACTTTCCCTTCCCACTTACCTAGGTCGGCGGTGCCTTCCCGATCAGTGTCTCCGGAGTCTGCTTGTGTCACCTGAGTGGATCCCTTCCCCACTTCCTCTGAGTCATCGGTACCGCTGCTTTCTCCTTAGGATTCATGTATCCAGGAATCATACCGTTACAGCGGATGTCTCCCCTTCCCCCACTTACCAAGGTCAGCCTGGAACTGCCCACGTATTCATGCCTTTCCCCCAGGTTCATGTATCAAGGAATCTATCCGTCGCTCCGGATGTATCACCTTCCCCACTTACACAAGTCAGCCATCAACTCATGTATTCATGCCTTCCCCCAAGGTTTCATGTATCCAGGAATCCATCCGCTCGGCTACGGATGTCTCCCTTCCCACACTTACAAAAGGTCAGCCTCAACTGCATTTATTCATGCCTTCCCCAGGTTCATGTATCCAGGAATCCTCCGCTCGCTCCGATGTCTCCCCTTCCCCACTTACACAAGGTCGCCTCAAACCACAACCTTCCCCATGTTTATGAATCCAGCGAATCCATCCGCTCGCTTCCCGGATGTCTTTCCCTTCCCCACTTACCTAGGTCGGCGGTGTTGCCTTCCCTGGTACAGTGTTCCAGGAGTCTTCTTGTGTCTCCTGAGTGGACTCCCTTCCCCACTTCCTCCAAGAGTCACAGCGTATTCTTGCTTTCACTTGAGATAATGTATCTAGGAATCCCATCCGCTACCGCCGGATGTCTCCTTCCCCAATTACACAAGTTCAGGCTCAAACCTCAACTTCCAAGTTTATGAATCAGGAATCCAATCCGCTAGCTCCCGGATGGTCTTCCCTTCCCAACTTACCTAAGGTCGGCCGGTTGACTTCCAGGATTCTGTGTCTCCAGGAGGTCCACTGTGTCACCTGAGTGGACTCCCTTCCCCATTTTCTGATAGCGGTATTCTTCCTTTCCTTACGTTCATGTATCAGGAATCCATCCGTCTACCGCCGGATGTCTCCCTTCCCCCTTTCCAAGGTCAGCCTCTCAACACTTCACGTATTCTTGCCTTCCCCAGGTTCAAGTTTTTTTTATCCAAGGAATCCATCCGCTCGCTCGGATGTTCCCCTTCCCCATTACACAAGGTGCCTTCAACTGCATGTATTCTGACCTTCCCCAGGATATGTATCAAGAATCCTTCGTCTTACCGCGGATGTCTCCCTTCCCCACTTACAACAAGGGTCAGCCTCAACTTCACGTATTCATGCCTTCCCAGGTTATGTATCCCAGGAATCCATCCGCTCGCTCTCGGATGTCATCCCTTCCCCACTTACCCAAGTCAGCCTCAACCACAACCTTCCCCAAGTTATGAAATCAGGAAATCCATCCGCTCGCTCCGGATGTCTTTCCGTTCCACTTACACTAAGGTCGGCGGTTCCTTCCCCGGTTCAGTGTTCTCCAGGAGTCTACTTGTGTCACCTGAAGTGGACTCCCTTCCCCATTCCCCAGGAGGTCAGCGGTGCCTTCACGGATCAGTGTCTCCAGGAGGTCCACTTATGTCACCTGGGTGGACTCCTTCCCACTTCCCCAGAGTCTGCGGTGCCTTCCCGGCTCATTGTCTCCCAGGAGTCAATAGTGTCACCTACAGGTAGACTCCCTTCCCCACTTCCCCAGAGTCAGCGGATTTGCCTTCCCGGATCAGTGTCTCCAGGAGTCCACTTAGTGTCACCTCAGGTGACTCCCTTCCCCACTTCCCCAGAGTCAGCTTTGCCACCTTCAAGTGACCTCGGCGGCATGGGAAACTTGGTCTTGTGTAGCGTGTTCTACGGTAGAGACTGTCCTAGTGGGGTGGAATTATCTGGAGTGACAAACACAGAAAAACTGCGTTCCAGTAATTACATCCACAAGACAGCCGCGGGACCGTAGGTCAGATAGAGCCACCAAGCTGCCTCACAGTTCGCCACCTCCCGAGAGGGCTAATTAAACGTAAATTTGGAAATCTTTTATATTACAGTATGAATTAGTCTAGTACGAGATTTTCTTGCCTTTTTATCCAGTTTAAAAAGTATTTGTAAGTGTTTTATTTTATGTAGATGTATGTCCAAGTGTTGAAGAACTTTTCCACCTACATCAAAACTGTATTAAATATTACACTGTTTTCATTTTTATTTATTTATTGGTGTTTTCATATGACATTGAAAGACTAACAAGGCACAAAACAATACACTATATAGTATTTTTTTACGGTACATTTATACGGCTAGTTTACGGTATTTTGACGACATTCTTCGTCACCTCGGGCTGTTATGCCTATATAATAGTACATAATATTAATTTAAATTAGGGGAACCGAAAAAGTAAATTATCTCCAAACTAATTTTATTAATAAAATCGGAACCTTCTACTAACCTTAACCTCAGTTCTACTAACCTACCTCAACAGATTGCTTCCTCTGAGGAAAACACATCAAGGGACTAAAGTTTAAAGATCACCACTTGAAGATTGATGATGTCTTCCTATTTCTACATGTAGTCTAAGAACAATGCTTACGCGCCTCTGGAATAGTAAGGATTTAAATTTCCAATCAAGAAAAAGTAAGACGAGTCCAGTATGGGTTAAGAACCCCTCACCAGTGTCAAGGGTTAGGTTAGGTAAGGTTCGTCAGGAAACAGGACAAAGTGTTTCCTGAACGCGGGTCTACATGATGACCCGCTTGTTGGAGCTTTTGGGTCATCTGACGGGCCTTCCGCTGGCTTTACGTGTCCACCCCTTTAAAATATTTGGTGTTGATCATGGGAAAATTATGGATAATGTAAAGTAATTCTAAAACCATTTTGAGAAAGAATAGTTGTGGTACAGCAGCTATCCATTCCATTAAACTATACCAAACTGTTTTAGTAGGATACTCAGTAAAATTTCAATGTCGATGAGAGGAGCCTTTTAACAGTTGTCACACAGAAGAAAAATTTTGGAAGGGGATTTGTATTATTGCATATAGGGCATGCAAATAGTGCCAAAATCTTGCCGGGATAAAAACACATCAGCACTGAAAATTTGAAGCCAGACGAATATGTGTTCTCAAGCAATAAACGAAATTTGAAAAAAATAATTTAAATGTTTGAGAATGTTCCGATCTCGAGTCTCCCTTCGTTAAAACTTAAAACAGCGGTGGGCAAGCTAACCAAAAAGTTAGCTTCGCTAACCGCAAAACCTCTAACTAAAAAATTAGCTCAGCTAACGCAAAAACCGCTAACTTTTTCACTGTATGTGCATGACAGTACTTTGTTAGTGTCAAGTAAAGACTCACGAAATGCAGCTAAAGTAATAACACTGGAAATTGAATCCTGAAGCAAATGGTGGGATGCTAGATGTTAAGTGAATGTGTTAGGAATGTTGAGTCGTGGAAAATTATGCTTGGGGTGATATGATAATTAGTGTGGGAGACATGTTGTGGAAGGTACAGTGGGAAAGTTTGAAGTGCTTGATGTAAATAATAATGTGGAACCTTTAATGTCTCCACTCAACCAGCATACATTATACACAATCTCTCTCTCTCTCTCTCTCTCTCTCTCTATATATATATATATATATATATATATATATATATATATATATATATATATATATATAATATATATATAAATATATATATAACACACATATAAATAATATATATATATATATTATATATATATATATATATATATATATTTATATATGTGTGTGTGTGTGTGTGTGTAGAGGGGAGAGAGAGAGAGAGAGAGAGAGAGAGAGAGAGAAGAGAGAGAGAGAGGGAGGAAGAGAGAGAGAGGAGAGAGGGGAGAGAAGAGAGAGAGAGAGAGAGGGAGAAGGGGGAGAGAGAGAGAGAGAGAGAGAGAGAGAGAGAGAGAGAGAGAGGGGAGAGAAGAAAGAGAGAGTATATACTTGTTAGTCTTAGCGTATCATGAAGAAACAAGACATAAATAACAAGAAAAAACAACAGATAACAATTAATAACAGTTTACATACATGAAAACGTGAAGGTTCACTCATGGACAGTAATTTGGACACCAAAAAACTTTTAAACTACACTCACACAGCTAAATAATCGAATAAATTAATAATTAATGTAGATGCAATGTGAAATATAAATAGAACTCCGAAATTGTTACTAAGTGGCCAGAGCTTGGTGGGCTACCTGGGTGAGTGAGGTCTGTCATCTAGGTAGTGTGTGGGTCAAGGCTGTCCAGGAGGATGTTACTGCTGGGCGCAGATTTCTGCGTGTCCTCCCCAGTAATAGCATCTAACTGTTCTCGTTGTTCTCTTGGGTTGTTGTCCTGTCCTTCTGTTGTTGTCCTCTCCTTCGGTTGTTGTCCTCTCCTTCGGTTGTTGTCCTCTCCTTCTGTTGTTGTCCTCTCCTTCTGTTGTTGTCCTCTCCTTCGGTTGTTGTCCTCTCCTTCGGTTGTTGTCCTCTCCTTTGGTTGTTGTCCTCTCCTTCGGTTGTTGTCCTCTCCTTCGGTTGTTGTCCTCTCCTTCGGTTGTTGTCCTCTCCTTCGGTTGTTGTCCTCTCCTTCGGTTGTTGTCCTCTCCTTCGGTTGTTGTTCTCTCTTCGGTTGTTGTCCCTCTCCTTCGGTTGTTGTCCTCCCATCGGTTGTTGTCCTCTTTCCCTTTGGGTTTTTGTCCTCTCCTACGGTTGTTGTCCTCTCCCTTTGTTGTTGCCCTCTCCTTCGGTTGTTGTCTCTCCTTCGGTTGTTGTCCCCCACCTTCGGTTGTTGTCCTCTCCATTGTTTTCTGTCCTCTCCTTCGGTTGTTGTCCTCTCCATCGGTTGCTGTCCTCTCCTTCGGTTGTTGTCCTCTCCTTCGGTTGTTGTCCTCTCCTCGGTGTTGCCTCTCCTTCGGTTGTTGTCCTCCCTTAGGTGTTGTCCTCTCCTCGTTGGTAACTCATTGTGTGTCTCTCCTTGTGTTGCTCCTCTACTTGTGTTGTGGTTCCTGTCCTTGAGTTGTTGTCTGGTTCTTGTGTTGCTGTCCTCTCCTTGTGTCCGTTCTCTGGTCCTTGTGTTGTTGTCCTGTCCTTGAGTTGTTGTCTGGTCCTAGGTTTTTTGTCTGGTTCTTGTGTTGCTGTCCGCTCCTTGTGTCGTTCTCTGGTCCTTGTGTTGTTGTCCTGTCCTTGAGTTGTTGTCTGGTCCTTGTGTTGTCTAATCCTAAATGCTGCTAACCTCAGGGAAGTGGTGAATGGTGAATATCCGAGGGGGCAAGGGGTGGTCACCCGAAGCCATGGACCTGAGGTGAGGCATTAATAACTTAATGATCTTCCCTTTCAGAACTTCAAGATCTTCGAGAACTTCGAGAACTTCAAAGAACTTCGAGACTTTCTAGAACTTCGAGACCTTCGAGAACTTCAAGAACTTCACCCTTCAAACCACCATTCCTTCATCCTCACATACCATTCCATCAACCTCACCACAGATCATCGCCCTCACCACAAGTCCATCACTCTCACCCACCAGTCCATCACTCTCCCCCACCAGTCCATTTATCCCCACCACAAGTCCATCAACCCTCACCACCAGTAAAATCACCCTCACCACCAATCCATCACCCTCACCACCAAACCATTACCCTCACCACCGGTCAATCACTCCCCACCACCATTCATCACTCTCACCAGTCCATCACTCTCACAACCAGTCCATCATCCTCACAAACCAGTCCACCCTCAACAGTAGTCAATCACCCTCACCACCATTCCATCACTCTCATCACCAGTCCATCACCCTCACAACCCGTCCAAACACCCTCAACACCAGTCCATCACCCTCGTCAACAGTCCATCACAAACGTCAGTCGTTCACACAATTGTCACCGTTTTTATCACAATCGTCAGTCGTTTTTGTCACAGTCGTCAGTCGTTCTTCACAATCGTCAGTCTTTCATCACAATCGTCAGTTGTTCATTACAATCGTCAATCGTTCGTCCCCAATCGGCAGTCGTTCCTCACAAGCGTCAGTCATTCATCCCCAATCGTTAGTCGTTCATCACAATCGTCAGTCGTTCATCACAATCGTCATTCGTTCATCACGATCGTCAAAATCGTTCATCACGAGCGTTAGTCGTTGTTACAATTTCAGTCGTTTTTATCACAATCGTCATCGTTTATCACAATCGCAATCGTTTGTCACACTCGTCAGTTTCCCTTCCCTCACAATCGTCAGTCGTTCATCACAACCGTCAGTATATCACAATCGTCAGTCGTTCACCACAATCGTTAGTCGTTTCATCATAGTCGTCAGTGGTTCATCAAATATCGTCAGTCTTCATCACAACCGTAAGTCGTTCATCACAAGCGTCAGTCATTCATCACAATCGTCAGTCACTCATCGGAGTCGTCAATCGTTCTTCACAGTCGTCAGTCGTTCATCACAATCGTCCAGTCCTTCTCACAATCGTGACTCGCTCGTCCAATCGTCACAGGTTCATCACTCTCACCACCAGTCCATCACCCTCACCATCAATCCATCAACCTCACCACCAGTTCCATCACCCTCACCACCAGTCCATCAACCTCAACCACCGTCCATCACCCTCACCATCAATCCATCACCCTCACCACCAGTCAATCACCCTCACCACCAGTCCCTCACCCTTACCACCATCAATCACCCTCACCACCAGTCCATCACCCTTACCACCAGTCAATCACCCTCACCACCATCCATCACCCTTACCATCAGTCAATCACCCTCACCACCAGTCCATCACCCTTACCATCATCAATCACCCTCACCACCAGTCCATCACCCTTACCATCATTCTATCACCGTCACTTACAGTCCATCACCCTCACCACCAGTCAATCACCACCAGTCCATCACCATCACCACCAATCGATCACCATCAGTCTATCACCCCACCCATCAGTCCATCACCCTTATCAACATCCTTTTTACCCTCGCAATCAGTCCACCCTCACCGTCAGCCCCTCACCCTTACCATCAATCCATCCCCCCTCACCACCAGTCCATCACCCTCAAACCCCCAGTCCATCACCCTTACCCCCCAGTTTCCCTCACCCTCACCAACCAGTCCATCAACCTTACAACCAATCACCATCAGTCCCATCGCCCTCAAGATCAAATCCATCACCCTTGTCAACAGTCCTTCACCCTCGCAATCAGTCCACCCTCACCGTCAGTCCATCAACCTCACCACCAGTCCCTCAACCTCACCACCCGTCCATCACCCTCACCATCAATCCATCACCTTCACCACCAGTCAATCACCCTCACCACCAGTCCAAACACCCCCTTTCCAAAAGTCCATCACCCTCACCACCAGTCCATCACCCTTACCAACAGTCAATCACCCTCACCACCAGTCCTCACCCTTACCAACAGTCCATCACCCTCACCACCCGTCCATCACCCTTACCACCAGTCCCTCATCCTTACCAACAGTCCATCACCCTCACCACCAGTCCATCACCCTTACCATCAGTCAATCACCCTTACCATCATTCTATCACCGTCACTTACAGTTCCATCACCCTCACCACCAGTCAATCACCACCCGTCCATCACCCTCCACCATTAGTCTTTCAACCCCACCATCAGTCCATCACTCTTACGACCAGCCCATAACACTACCCAAACCATCACTCTCACCACCAGTCCATCACCCTCACCACCAGTCCCTCACCCTCACCACCAGTCCATCACCCTCACCACAAGTCCATCACTCTATTAGTCCTCACCCTTTACCCAAAAGGGCCATCACCCTCACCGCCAACCATCATTTCACCCCCCAGTCCATACCCTCACCAAAAAGGTTTTCACTTCGTTAATCGTTTTGTTAAGTGTCAGCGTTCTCACAATCGTTAGTCTTCATCACAATCGTCGTTTTATCACTATCGTCAGTCGTTATCACAATGTCAGTGTTTATCACAAACCCTCGTCTTTTATCACAATCGTCAGTCGTTCATCAAAGCTCAGTCTTGAACACAATCGCGTCGTTCACTATTCGTCGTCGTTTATCACTACGTCCGTCGTTCATCACAATCGTCGTCTTTTTATCACAATCGTCAGTCTTCATCACAATCGTCTTTCGTTTCATCACAAATTTACGTTCATCAAATCGTCAAACGTTCGTACAATCGTCAAACGTTCTTCGCAATTCCCTTCCCTTTTGACAATCTTTAGTCGTTCATCAAATCGTCAATCGCTGTCCCCATCGGCATCGTTCATTTCAAGTGTCGTCGTTTTAAAAATCATCAGTGTTCATCACAACTCAGTCGTTCATCACAATCATCAGTCCCTTCATCACAATGTCAGTCGTTCATCACAATCGTCAGTCGTTCATTCAAGCGTCATCGCATCACAATTTTTTAGTCGTTCATCACAATGTCAGTCGTTGAACACAATCTGCATCGTTCATCCCTTTTTCATTCGTTTTACACAATCGTCAATTGTTCACTAATCGGAGTCGTTCACCAAGCACAATCGTTCACCACAATTGTCAGTCGTTCACCACAATCGCAGTCGTTCATCACAAAAGTCAGTTCCCTTCTCACAAAAATTCAGTGTTCATCACAACTCGTCGTTTAAAAATGTCAGTCGTTTTAACAAAGCGTCAGTCGTTCATCACAATTTAATCGTTCATCACAATCGTCTGTCGTTCATCAAATCATCACTCGTTTGTACAATCGTCAGTCGTTCACACGGTTTCATGTTTCATACGTCATGTTTACCAAAAACGTCAGTCCCTTTACACAACGTCAGTCATCACACAATCTCAGTGTTCCCTACGTCGCAATCGTTCGTCACAATCGCGTCGTTCATTACAATCGAAAAGTCATTTACACAATCATTAGTCGTTCACCACATCGTCATCCCTCACAAACGGACAACTAGTCACAATCGTACCGTTCATCACTCTCTCCACAAGTCCATCACCTTTACCACCGTCCACCCCTCACCACCAGTCAATCATCACAAATCCATCACCCTCAAAACCAGTCAACTACCACCATCCATCACCGCCACCACCAGTCAATCACCACCAGTCAATCACCACCAGTCCATCACCCTCGCCACGAGTCCATCACCCTCACCACCAGTCCATCCGTATCAGTCTAACACCGTCACCTGCAGTCCATCACCCTCACCAACAGTGAATCACCACCAGCCCATCACCATCACCACCATTCAAAACCACCATCAGTCCATCTCCTTCCCCATCAGTCCGTCACCCTCTCCACCAAGTCCATCACCCTTACCACCAGTCCATCACCCTTACCAAACCAGTCCATCACCCTTACCACCAGTCCATCACCCTTGCCACCATCCATCACCCTCACCAACAGTCAATCTTCACCAGTCCATCACCCTCATCACCAGTCCATCACCCTCACCATTAGTCCATCACCCTCACCACCAGTCCATCACCCTCACCACCAGTCCATCACCCTCACCACCAGTCCATCACCCTCACCACCATCCATCACCCTCACCACCAGTCCATCACCCTCACCACCAGTCCATCACCCTCACCACCAGTCCATCACCCTCACCACCAGTCCATCACCCTCACGATCATCCATCACCCTCACCACCAGTCCATCACCCTCACCACCAGTCCATCACCCTCACCACCAGTCCATCACCCTCACCACCAGTCCATCACCCTCACCACCAGTCCATCACCCTCACCACCAGTCCATCACCCTCACCACCAGTCCATCACCCTCACCACCATCCATCACCCTCACCACCAGTCCATCACCCTCACCACCAGTCCATCACCCTCACCACCAGTCCATCACCCTCACCACCAGTCCATCACCCTCACCGCAAGTCCATCACCCTCACCACCAGTCCATCACACTCGCCACCAGTCTGTCACTATCACCTCCAGTCCATCACTCTCATCACCAGTCCATCACTCTCACCACCAGTCCATCACCCTCACCACCAGTCCCTCACCCTCACCAACAGTCCATCACCCTCACCAATCAGTCCATCACTATAACGACCATTCCATCACCCTCACCACCAATCCATCAGCCTCACCACCAATCCATCACCCTCACCACCAGTCCATCGCACTCACCATCGGTCCATCACTCTCACCACCAGTCCATCACTCTCACTATCAGTCGTTTACCTTCACCACCAGTCCGTCACCCTCACCGCCTATACATCATCCTTACCACCAGTCCATCACCCTCACCACCAGTCCATCACACTCACCACCAAACCCTCACCCTCACCAACAGTCCATCACCCTCACCATCAGTCCATCACTATAACGACCATTCCATCACCCTCACCACAAATCCATCACCCTCACCACCAGTCCATCACCCTCACCACCAGTCCATCACCCTCACCACCAGTCCATCACACTCACCACCAGCCATCACCCTCACCGAAAGTTCATCACATTCATCAATTGTTCGTCACAAGCATCAGTCGTTCATCACAAGCGTCAGTCGATCATCACAGGTGTCAGTCGTTCATCACAAGCGTCCGTTCAAACAATCGTCAGTCGTTTATCGCAAACGTAGTCTTTATCACAACGAATCTTCATCAAACCTTAAGTTCACAAAAAATCGTTTTTCCCCCAATTGCAGTCTTCTCACAAGCGTCATATTCATCACAATCGCATCTTTATCCAAACTGACTCGCTCTCAAACGTCACCCTTTATGCTCTCAAAACCCCTCCACACCACACCACCATCCAACCTTCTCCACCACAATCACCACCAGTCCTCACCCTCACCACCACCCTCACCCTCACAACCTTCCACACCCCCCACCCGTCCATCACCCCACCACCATCCCCCCCTCCAACCATCCATCACCCCACCACCAATACACCCTCACAACCCCCATACCCCACCCCCAGTCCCCCACCCTCCAACCCGTCCTCACCCCACCCCCCACCCCACCCCACCACCAGTCCATCACCCTCACCACCAGTCCACACCCCCACCACCCGTCCTCACCCTCACCACCATCCCTCACCCCAAACCATCCATACCCTCACAACCATCCCTCACCCTCACCACCATCCACACCCTCACCACCAAACCATCACCCTCCCCCCACATCCATCACCCCACCACGTCCCAAAACCCCCACCCCAGTCCACACCCTCACCACCCTCCTCACCCTCACCCCCACCAACACCCTCACAACCATCCATCACCCCACCACCCCCCACCCCACCCCAGTCCATCACCCCACAACCATCCTCACCCCCCACCACCATCCCCTCCCCCACCACCATCCATCACCCCACAACCATCCCTCACCCCCAACACCCTCCACACCCCACCACCAGTCCCCTCACCCTCACAACCTCCATCACCCCCACCCCCATTTCCCTCACCCTCAAACCCCCATCCATCACCCCACCCCCATCCCTCACCCTCACCACCCGCCATCCCCCACAACCCGTCCCCACCCCCACAACCTCCATCCCCTCACCACCTCCTCACCCTCACCACCATCCCTCCCCTCCCACCAGTCATCACCCTCACCACCAGTCCACACCCTCACCCCCTCCGTCATCCTCACCACCAGTCCTCACCCCACCCCCTCCATCACCCTCACCACAGTCAAAAAACCAAAAAAACCACATTTGGAATGTGGGAAAGGTTTAAAATCCGGGCGCCCACTATGTAAACCTGGGAAAGTAAAACCCCAAATTGACTATGACCACACTGACATAACCACATCTTTTACCACACCTACCTACCCATTTTACCCCCGACCACACCTGTGTGGAGAGCCCGAACTGTATTAATATTATGGATAAAGAGAGAAGCTAGATTCAATTCGATAATATAGCATCAGAAGCTAAATCTTTCTCGAAGTACAGTGAGTACACCTGGCCCTGCCCACACCTGGCCTGCCCACACCCTGGCCCTGCCCACACCTGGCCCTGCCCACACCTGGCCCTGCCCAACCTGGCCCTCCCCCACACCTGGCCCTGCCCACACCTGGCCCCTGCCCACACCTGGCCCTGCCCCACACCTGGCCCTCCCCAAACACCTGGCCCTGCCCAAACCTGGCCCTGCCCACACCTGGCCCTGCCCACACCTGGCCCTGCCCACACCTGACCCTGCCCACACCTGACCCTGCCCACACCTGCCCTGCCCACAACCTGACCCTCCCCCACACCGGGCCCCTTTGCCCACCCCTTTGCCCTGCCCACACCTGGCCCTGCCCACACCTGGCCCTGCCCACACCTAGCCCTGCCCACACCGGGCCCTGCCCACACCTGGCCCTGCCCACACCTGCCCGCCCACACCTGGCCCTGCCCACCCCTGGCCCAGCCCACACCTGGCCCTGCCCACACCTGGCCCTGCCCACAACCTGACCCTGCCCACACCCTTGCCCTTGGCCCCCACACACCTTGCCCTGCCCACACCTGGCCCTGCCCACACCTGCCCTGCCCCACCTGCCCTGCCCACACCTGGCCCTGCCCACACCTGGCCCTGCCCACACCGGCCCTTGCCCATCTGGCCCTGCCCACACCTGGCCCGCCCACACCTGACCCTGCCCACACCGGGCCCCAGCCCACACCTGGCCCTGCCCACACCTGGCCCTGCCCACACCTGGCCCTGCCCACACCTGGCCTTGCCCACACCTGGCCCTGCCCACACCTGGCCCTTGCCACACCGCCCCTTTGCCCACACCTGGCCCTGCCCACACCTGGCCCCTCCCCACACCTGGCCCTGCCCACAACCTGGCCCTGCCCACACCTGACCCTGCCCCCACCTGGCCCTGCCCACACCTGGCCCTGCCCTCACCTGGCCCGCCCACACCTGCCCTCCCCCACACCTACCCTCCCCACACCTGGCCCTGCCCACACCTGGCCCTCCCACACCTGGCCCTGCCCACACCTGACCCTGCCCACACCTGGCCCTGCCCACACCTGGCCCTGCCTACACCGGGGCCCCGGCCCAAACACCGGCCCCCCCCCAAAACCTAAACCCTGCCCACACCGGGCCCTGCCCACACCTGGCCCTGCCCACACCTGGCCCTGCCTACACCGGCCCTGCCCACACCTGGCCCTGCCCACCCCTTTGCCGCCCACACCTGGCCCTGCCCACACCTGACACTAACTACACCTAAACCCTGCCCACACCTGGCCCTTCCCACACCGGGCCCTGCCCACACCTGGCCCTGCCCACACCTGACCCTGCCCACACCTAAACCCTGCCCACACCTGGCCCTGCCCACACCTGCCCCTGCCTACACCTGGCCCTGCCCACACCTGGCCCTGCCCACACCTGGCCCTGCCCACACCTGGCCCTGCCCACACCTGGCCCTGCCCACACCTGACACTAACTACACCTGACCCTGCCCACACCTGGCCCTTCCCACACCTGGCCCTGCCCACACCTGGCCCTGCCCACACCTGACCCTGCCCACACCTGACCCTGCCCACACCTGGCCCTGCCCACACCTGCCCCTGCCTACACCTGGCCCTGCCCACACCTGGCCCTGCCCACACCTGGCCCTGCCTACACCTGGCCCTGCCCACACCTTCCCCTGCCCACACCTGGCCCTGCCCACACCTGGCCCTGCCCACACCTGACCCTGCCCACACCTGGCCCTGCCCACACCTGGCCCTGCCACACCTGGCCCAGCCCACCTGGCCCTGCCCACACCTGGCCCTGCCCACACCTGGCCCTCCCCCACACCTGGCCCTGCCAACCTGGCCCTGCCCACACCTGGCCCTGCCCACACCTAACAACTAAACACCTGACCCGCCCACACCTGGCCCTGCCCACACCTGGCCCTGCCCACACCGGGCCCTGCCCACACCTGACCCTGCCCACACCTGGCCCGCCCACACCTGACCCTGCCCCACACCGGGCCCAGCCCACACCTGGCCCTGCCCACAACCGGGCCCTGCCCAAACCTGGCCCTGCCCACACCTGGACCTGCCCACACCTGCCCTCCCCACACCGCCCCTGCCTAACCCTGGCCCGGGCCCACACCTGCCCTGCCCACACCTGGCCCTGCCCACACCTGGCCCTGCCCACACCTGGCCCTGCCCACACCTGGCCCTGCCCACACCTGATCCTGCCCACACCTGGCCCTGCCCACACCTGGCCCTGCCACACCTGGCCCTGCCCACACCGGGCCCTGCCCACACCGGGCCCCTGCCCACACCTGGCCCTGCCCACACCTGATCCTGCCCCCCACCGGGCCCTGCCCACACCTGGCCCTGCGCACACCTGGCCCAGCCACACACCTGGCCCTGCCCACACCGGGCCCTGCCCACACCTGACCCTGCCCACACCGGCCCTGCCCAAAAACCTGGCCCTGCCCACACCTGGCCCTGCCCAAAACCTGGCCCTGCCCACACCGGGGCCCTTGCCACACCTGACCCTGCCCACACCTGGCCCTGCCCACACCTTGCCCTGCCCACACTTGACCCTGCCCACACCTGGCCCTGCCCACACCTGGCCCTGCCCACACCTGGCCCTGCCCACACCTGGCCCTGCCCACACCTGGCCCTGCCCACACCTGGCCCTTGCCACACCTGACCCTGCCCACACCGGCCCGCCCCACCCTGGCCCTGCCCACCCCTCCCCCCGTGCCCACACCTGGCCCTCCCAAAACCTGACCCTGCCCACACCGGGCCCTGCCCACACCTGGCCCTGCCCTCACCTGGCCCTGCCCACACCTGGCCCTGCCCACACCTGACCCTGCCCACACCTGACCCTTCCCACACCTGACCCTGCCCGCACTTGACCCTGCCCACACCTAACCCTAACCACACCTGACCCCTACCCACACCTGACCATGCCTACACCTTACCCTGCCCACACCTGACCCTGCCCACACATACCTTACCCATAAATGACCCTGTCCACACCTGACCTTGTACACACCTGACCCTTCCCACACCTGACCCCTACCCATAAATGACCCTGTCCACACCTGACCCTGCCCACACCTGACCCGCCCACACCTGACCCTGCCCAAAACCTAACCCTAACCAAACCTGACCCTGCCCACACCTGACCCTGCCACACCTGACCCTACCCATAAATGACCCTGTCCACACCTGACCCTGCACACACCTGACTTTGCCCACACCTGACCCTGCCCACACTTACCGCTGCCCACACCTGATCCTGCCCAAAACTGACCCTGCCCACACCTGACCCTGCCCACACCTGACCCTGCCCACACCTGACCCTGCCCACACCTAACCTTCCCCACACCTGACCCTGCCCACACCTGACCCTGTATGAAGAAAGGTTAAGGGAAATCGGCCTGACGACACCGGAGGACAGGAGGTTCAGGGGGGACATGATATCGACATAAAATACTGCAAGGATTTGACAATGTGGACAGAGACATGGGACTCAGAATCAAGGGGACACAATTGAAAGTTGAAGACTCCTATTAGTCAAAGGGATGTTAGGATGTATTTCTTCAGTCATAGAGTTGTCAGGAAGTGGAATAGCCTAGAAAGTGTCGTAGTGGAGGCAGGAACCATGGAGCAGGGAGAGAGAGAGAGAGGGCCTAGTAGCAAACAGTGAAGAAGGGGGACCAGGAGTTGAGTCTCGACCCCTGCAACCACAAATAGGTGAGTGTACACACACACACACACACACACACACGTCTGACACGAAACTACTCTACAGCCACATCAGAATGTAGACAACAGTCAAGGACCAGGTAATCAGGCTGAGGAAAGAAGGTGGGGAGCTCACAAGAAACGCCCAGGAAGTATGTGAGGAGCCCAACATGAGATTTCGGGAAGTATTTACAGTGGCGGCTGAAGGGACACTGGGAAGACAAAACAGTGGGGTACATCAACAAGGGATATACCAACAAGTGTTGGATGAATTACACACAACTGAGGAGGAGGTGGTGAAGCTCCTAATTCACCTTGATACCTCAAAGTCGGTGGACCGACAACATCTCTCCATGGTCCTTAGAGAGAGAGCAGGACACTACGTGTGCCACTAACCAAAATCTTCAACCTTCCCTTGAAACTGGGCAACTACCTGAAGTATGGAAGAAGGCAAATGTAGTCCCCTCTTTAAGAAAGGAGACAGAAATGAAGCACTAAATTATAGATCAGTGTCACTGACGTGTATAGTATGCAAAGTCTTGGAAAAGATTATCATGAGGATAGTGGTGGAGCACCTGGAGCGGAACAAGATTAAAACGACAGCCAGCACGGATTCAAAGGAAGGCAAATCCTGTGTCACAAACCTACTGGAGTTTTATTGCAAGGTAACTGAAGTAAAAAATGAAGGGAAGGGTGGGTTTGATTGCATTTTCGGGAGTGAAAGAAGGCCTTCGACACAGTTCCTCACAAGAGATTAGTACAGAAGCTAGAGGAACAGGCACGTATAACAGGAAGGGCACTGCAATGGATCAGAGAATAACCTAACAGAGAGGCAACAGCGAGTCATGGTCCGTGATGAGTTTATCACAGTGGGCGCCGGTGACGAGCGGCGTCCCACAAGGGTGGTAATGTGAACACATATACCAGATGATTGAAGTTAATTTAGGAGAATTAAATCAAAAGTGGACCAACAGGTCTACAAAGAGACCTGGACAAGCTGGATGCGTGGTCCAGCAACTGGATCCTATAATTTAAAAGCCCGCCAAATGCAAAGTCCCTGAAGAAACGGAGGAGGGCAAAGAAGACTGCAGACAGAGTATAGGCCCAGGAGGGCAAAGGCTGCAAACCTCACTCAAGGAGAAAGACCTTGGAGTGAGTGTAATACCGAGTACATCTCCAGAAGCACACATTTAAACCCGAAAGTGCGCAGCATATGGGCACTTGGCAAACCTGAGAATAGCGTTCCGGTACCTTTTGTAAAGAATCGTTTAAGACTTTTTACACTGCGCACGTCAGGCCCATACTGGGGTGCGCAGCAGCTGTTTGGAACCCACACCTGGGCAAACACATCAAGAAATTAGAGAAAATGCGAGGTTTGCAACAAGGCTATTCCAGACAAGGGGAATTTCCCATGAAAAAGGTTAAGGAAACGGTCTGACACATAGAGGACAAGGGTAAGGGGAGAACATGAAAAACGACATACAAAATACCCGCATGGAGTCAAAGGGATGTTGGAAGCATTTCTTCGGTCTAGAGTATATTAGGAAATGGAATAGTCCTGGCAACGATGAATTTAGCGAACATACATAGTTTTAAGACGAGGTATGATAAAGCTCATGGGGCAGAGAGAGGGAGGACCTAGCAGTGGTCAGTGAAGAGGCGGGGCCAGGAGCTGAGTCTCGACTCTTGCAACCGCAATTAGGTGAGTACAATTAGGTGAGTACAAACACACACACACACACACACACACACACACACACACACACACACACACACACACACACACACGTGGAGGAGTCACGCGGTTTGAGCTCGTGTTTTGGCGGTAATTTCTGACTGTACCATAAGGAATAGAGTGTGGGATACAGGTGTGTGCACGCATAAGAGTGAATATAATCACTTAAGCCCCGAAAAAAGGA